>JAQIWS010000115.1:0-53307 GCA_034696085.1 Stigmatogaster subterranea
CAAAAAAAGCCAATTTAAAATGGAAAAATTCCCATTAAAATCGAAAATTACTCATTTTAAGAAAAATTTTAATTTTTGCCATAATTTTAACCTCTAACGCATCTGTTATTAATTCATCATTAACATTCATTTCCTTTTCCAATAACTCAACAACCTAGATAAAAATGTTGCCCACTTCTTATTCTAATTGCACTTAATGTAATTTGATATCGTCACGAAATTTCACGATGAATTCCTTAGGAAAGTTTAATTTTAGAACAAGTGATGATTGGAACGAGTTTGAAATTATTTCATGTCGAGTGAAATGACGTAAAACAAATTACTTTCTGCTTAATTAAATAAACGCGTCTCCTGGGAAATTAACGGCGAAATTTAGCCTGAGTTATTTTTATAGTGCATAATTGCGGGCAAAATGGCGCTTTGTTTTAGCTCTGTGTTTATTCTTAGATAAAATTTTTATTATTTGTTTTGATTTTTTAAAAATAAATTAGTTTTTCGTTGCGTAATTATTTATCACCATTACACCAAACGTTTTGTGGCTAAACAACGAATGAACCGTTTCAATAAAGGGCGTGATTTGACGTGGGATTACGTTGGAAAATTAAAGACAGAAACTGTTGATATTGTTCAAAGGTGTGAATTATCGTGGTTAAGGGTAGTCTATCCTTGTTTAAAGCGAAATTATGTGTGTTATATTTAGAGGCCCTTCGAAGAGTAAGGACCTACGCTGCAGTTTACTTCATGGTTTACTTACGTTGTGCGTAAATCTAACAACATGCGGTGTAAAATTTTAGTGGTTGCTGATGTACATAGTTACACTCTGTACATCAAAGGGGGAAAACAAGACTTTTTTTCAATGATAGTAAAATTGGATGTTCTGAGCATGACGTAGAAGACACGGAGCAGTAAATAGAATCAACGGAGGTAATAGTTCTGGTGAAAAAATTTAGATATTCAGACCTACTTTGGTAATAAAGAAATCAGATTGGGTTGTAGGGTCGAGAAACATTAGATAACGTTTGAAATTTGTGTCCGAAAACCCGTTTTATAGATGCGGTGAGTTTTTTGGTGTTATTATACCTGTTGGTAAGTTAATATTGCGTTAAGATGTGCAGTTCAAACTGTAAACAATGTAAAACGTGGAGCTAAAAAATAAGGATAATATGACAGCTTTTGTGTCATCTGTCGTCATTGGACGTTTTAAATAAAATTTTTAACCTTAATTGCCCACTAAATTTACTATTTAAAGCGTAAAATCTTAAGATTGTATTCTGACTATCATTATTTTATACCTGCAGGCACGGTTAGAGGATTAAAACTGCGTGGTATCAAGGGCGTATCTACTGTATAGCCAGGGAGTGCATAGCGTAGGGGTTCTCGATGGTTTGCTTTCTTGATTTACCATAATTAAAAGGAAAATAAAACTCAAGTACGTGTATGATTTGAAACTGAGAGAAATGAAGCAATGACGTTGAAGATTAGAGGGAAGGTATTAAACTATGTAGATAGAGGCCTGTAAGACTCGTGTACAACATGTTCTAACTATAATGTGTAGATACCAGACTGTTCTTGACCCACAAGAATATTTGGAGGAGTGAAAACAAAAATTAGCAAAAAACTTTATTTGCAAACGATGTTTCTTTTAGTAATGAAACGCAGTTATGGTCATGGTTATGGTTACTAAACCTCAAGGTCCTGGTTTTTTGAAGCCATCGTAAAATTAAGTCGTCATTATACCTACACTTTAACATTCGCCAAAATTACTATCGACGTCTTAAAACAATAAGATAACTTCGAAGTTCAGACCTCACGCGATATGCAATGCAGGTTCTGATAACAAAATTCAAAGTTTTAAAACATAACCCGGCGAGATAAATTCTTGAGCTTACGAAATGAGCTAGACAGACAAATTTGCTATAATTTACTGTACTAAAATTCTGCAGTATAACATTTACTTACATAAAAAAAGTAATTCACTATATAACAAACATTATCAAGCCCAATTGCCCACGCTTCCTTTCCCTCACCACTAATCTCACTAACCCCAGACGTCTATCTCATCTCATCTTGAACCCAGTGACGTCACTCAGCTTCCAGCGATGCTGCCCATGTGGTAGAATCTCGAGCTATTTTCAACCCACGCTCGACAACATCGCATCCCATCGCGAGTTAACCCCAAAAATAACTCGCATTTGAGTGTAGGTTTAGTAAAAAAAAGGCAAGAAAGTTGATCAGGAAATGTGCGGAAGTTTAAATGCGAAATTTGAAGGATGACGGAAATTTTTCTTCTCGTAAATGTGGCAGAGTTTTGGCATCATTAAGTATGGCTTGCGTCAGAGCGGCTAAAAGTGAGAGGAATTTCAACGAAAATGGGGGAAAAAGTTGTACCCAGATGTCTAAGGATGCCAGACCGATTTACAAGGTGAGATTTGATTATATGTTAGCTTGATGAAGTTTTAAACCTCATTATGGTGAAGTTTTGTTATCAGGCGAATGTATTCACTGCAGAAATTTGTTATAATAAGGATGAAAAAGGAGGAAGGATTGTGGGTGGAGATGAGTTTTGTTATTTTTGGAATATTTTCTGAATATTTTAAGCCTTTTGAAGATTTTAGTTTGTAAAAATAAAAATTGGCTTTTAAATTTGAGTTTGTTAAAATTTTAAACGGAAGATTCATTGAAGCATATATTCAGTATGAGGGTTTGTTGCTTGATGTATCAGTGTAATTTGTCACAATTATTAACATTTATTACAATTATTAACATTTATTAACGGATTTTTGCGACAAAAAATATTCAAATTTAAACATTTCTTAAATTTTCCATAAAACCATCTACAGTACTGTGTTAAAGTAAATTCGTTACAACGAGGGCGTGATCTCCACTTCTCCGCATTGAGTCCTTAATGTCCTTTAGAGATTGTCAGTGTTTATAACCAACGATTAAATTACAACTTTCCTACTTAAATAATAATAAATAAAAAAGATAATCTCGTGAGAACTCACTTTTATCAGAACTCAGAATTTTCCTAGAATTTTACTGGGGGGAAAAAGTGATAACATGAAAAAAAAAATAATTAACAACAAAATTATTTATATATGCCTAACAGAAAACTTTAGACTTGTGTTAGATTAACTTTCCAAGCTGGATTTTAATCAGAATTTTGCCTAGTTTAACTTTTGAAAAAAATAAGAGAAGAAGAAAATTTCTGGTGGAAATTTTCTGGCGATCGTCCAATTTGGCGCTTTTCCCGCTGATGTCAACGTTCCCAGATTTTTCCAAAGTCTAGTGACTTGGATTTTATCTTGAAAAGTAAATAGATTTAGGTTAAATATTAGTCTCATAATTGCTGTCGATTAATTTTTCGGTGAAATCAACTGGTTTCTGCCTATTTCAAAATGAGAACACTTTTTTCTCAACCAACAAACCTTCCAAATGTGTATCAGTAATACTGTAATAAAATTACCAGAACTCTGGATACAATACTGTACTGCCTTTTTATGGCTTAGAAAGCAGTAATATTTAAAAAAGGTGATAATGTAGGTGTTAGGGGATGCAAACGTGTTTAGTGTAATAAAGTGTAAAAATAATAAACACCGTTGGTACGTTAGCAAACATTTGGGTGACATGAAGAGAGATTATAACGAACGGGTGTCTAAAAATAGCTAAATCTATGTTGCGTGCAGAATTTAGTTGGTTGATAACTGAAATTATCTAGGATATTGCAATTTTGCAATATGGATTCAAGTCTTTTGAAGATTTCTACAGAAATAATTGTCCAGTTTTGTCAAAGTTTATTGTCAAAGTTACTTTTACTGTTTCCAGATATCCAAAGATTGACAAAAATAAGTAAATAAAAAAATAGGTTTTTTTTGTTCATTTTTTTAGAATGTAGCAGGAAAAATAAGATAAAAATCTGCAAACTTTTTTCTCCAGCAATTTTTCCTTCACTTTTCACCAACAACAACAAAAAATCAGTCGAGATATCAATTTCTCTCCACAAGCTGCGAATGTAACATTTTCCACACCCTTAAAAAGAAAAAAAAATTTAAAATTAAATATTCAATAAATTCATTTTTTTCCAGATTTACACCGATTGGGCAAATCATTACCTGGAAAAAGCTCAGTTTAAAAAATATGTTCAAGATTTACAAGTAGATGTCTCCGATGGAATTCTGTTAGCGGACGTTATCGAAGCAGTCAGTAAGTTAACTCATCTCAATTTTGTGTAGGAGTTTTAATTAAAACATTTCTGGCAGCTAATGAAAAGGTTCGAAATATCAACAGAAAACCAAAGAATTCCTCTCAAATGGTGAGTTTACTTTTGATTGGTTTACTTTAATCTTTAGTTTGGATGACATCGTGTTGAGGTAGTGAAGCTACTGAATAGAAGCGGTGAAAATTGTATTTATTTATTTTTTTCGGTTAAAAAAAAAATCAAATTAACTAATTCTGGTTTTTAGGTATAAATTTTTAATTTACACAAAAATTTCTTGATAGAGATCCGAAATATTTATCCAGTCACCACTCTTAATTTTTACATACTTTAGCTCCTCAATTATTTCATCAACTTTTCAATACGTATCTTCTAAATTCACACATCGCACTAATTACAAAACCAAAACCCAATTATCACCATTAATTATTCTCCCTGACTTTGCTGCCATCTGCGAAGAAACAGCGGAAGTATAAACTTGTAACTTGAGACACACAGCTGCTGAGTAAGAACACGTGAGAAACTTGTCTGGAACACCAGCGTCTTGAATCAAAACTCCGTTTCACTCCACCAAATGAATGGATATTTGTTTTCCTTTCTCTAATTTCTCTTAACTATGTTCTAAATATGACTTTTTGACCTTAATTTTGATTTGACTACTTGGTAAGTGTAGAACGTTTTACTTTGTGTGGTAATTTTTGTGTGAAAATTGATTTTATTTCTAGTAATATTATTTTATTAATTGATAATATTTTGGGGGATGACAAATTAATAGTAACTTCATTAAACAATATCGCGTGGTAATTTTTGAGGAAAAAAATTTCACCACTCCTCCGCTCAAATCGCGGGTTTCGAGGGATGGGTTTAAATCCGCGCTATAGGGAAACCGGGATATTAACAGTGTCATTAGCATTAAGATAATAATGGAAGTGTATTACAGTCCAGTGGAGAACTAGTAGTATGCCCGAATTTGTGGTATAAAAGACAGGATTATAACCACAGAGCTCTGAACAATTTTATAATAAGTAGTCGTGCACGTTAATCTAGGGAAAATCTGCTGTTAAGTGGACAGTATAGCCGAGTATTTCTGTCGGTTTTTAACTTTGATGAGGGCAATTTATGTGATAATATTTATTTTTTATTTAAAAGAATTTTTTTTTTAAAGTAAAAGTCAAAACAGTTTTTTTTAAAATGTCTTGAACTTTAAGATAACGATTTAGTCATTGACTCATTTCTGACTTTGTCATGCTGAAAAGTTTAAACTTTACTCATTTCCTGTCTGCAAACACGATTCACAATTCAAATTGAGGCATACTTTTTTTTTTTTTTTTTTCTTAATTTTTACCATTTGTTGCGTTTAATTTGTTGTATTAGAATTTAAGGAAAATACAGCACACAAAAATAATTTTAAATTTAAAATTCTATTATTAGTTTCACTAGGGGTACCAGTTGTATATTTACTTTTACCAAATATAGCCAGTTATATTTGTGTAAATATTTAGCCAGTGTTTACAACTTTAAAATAAACGAAAACTTTTTTTGTTTTAATTAGTATTTATTTTGTTAAGCCTATCAATAACACTATTAGGTTGTATAAATAAATTTTAGAAAAGTTTATTCTATATTTTTTTTTCAGATCGATAATATAAATTCATGCCTTGTCTTCCTGGCAGGCCTTGGAGTGAATGTAGATGGCCTTGTTGCTAAAGGTAAATTTTTGTTTTAATATTTAAAATGGTGTTGGATTTAATTTATTTTTGTGTGTAGATATTCGAGACGGGAACCTAAAGGCGATACTAGGATTATTTTTTAGTTTATCTCGGTTTAAACAACAGCAAAAACAAGGAATGGTTAAGTCTCAACAGGCTTCTTCTAACTCGTCATGTCATGGTATGACGTCTCGGTGAGTATCGCCAGCTGGTGGTGGCAGTGGTGAAATAGTGGATTTTAATTTTGTTTTTGGTTTAATTTAATATATTATTATTTTGTGGCATTTAGAAATTATAAATTTGTGTTACAAATAGATTTTTGTTTTATTGCGCACAATTACGACCATAAACGTGTAGATTTTAAATTGAAATTTGTGATTTAGTCGCTAGGCGGGTAACGTAATTTATGCGATCTCCGTTGCGTGCTTACTTCGGTCAGTTGCTTCCTTTGAATAACAATTTTTTTATGCAGCAGAATGTGAATTTGCTAAGTTTAATCCACGTTTAACTCTGTGTAGAAACTACAATTTGTTTCAGGTAAGGAATATTTCTAAAAAAAATCATATTTGTGGTACCGGCATATGCCGAGCGCATGAAATTTATCGATATTTTGAGTGCAAAACGATTAATCTCTTGTCTGAATCCAACCAAATCGATTTTATATGTACAAAATATATTACTATTAGTCCCTCTTAAGAAAATTTTAAGTTTACACAAAAAGCTGTTTAAACTTTATATGCTTATGAATCACGTTTTACAAATCTCCATGCTTTTCTATCTAAAGCTACAGTTTCTCTACAGTTTCTGACGCACCTACGAAACGGAAAATACCAAATTATAACCATACTTTTTACTTTCTAATCCACAAAACATAAACTAGTTAACTGAATTATTAATAACTTGTTCAGTCTTCCATCTCCCCAACGTCAAACTGGCGCCAACCGACCGACAAATTGCAATTTCAAGGACTCAACGAGTTGCATCCCAACAGTAACGTCAGCAAATGGGCGAAAACAAACTCAAGATCGAAACCGAATCTCGCATCCTTCGTCATTATCAGGTATAACATATATTAATTAGATAATTTTCCTTAAAGTACCCACAAAAATATTGAACAAAATCAAAATATAAATTCGAAATTTTGTACATTTAAGCAAAATCTTAACAAAAATGGCAGATTTTCTTTCTGCACTTGAAAAGAAAATTCATCTTATTTTATTCCTCTCACGTTTCATTCCCCGAAATTCAATCTATCTGTCACCTCGACTTAATGGAGAAGGGGTGACTTGATTTCACGCTCGTTGGGGGGGAGGTGAACCTCTTTACAGCAACACTAAGAGTGAGACAATATTGATTTTGTCCTTAAGCAGCAGCGAAGGAGTGTTTTAAGGAGTTTCTTAAGATATTTTACTTAGAAAACTACCTTACGCTGGTCCCCTTGGTCAGGAGTGTATGTTAATCCCCCCTCCCTATACTATTTCCTGTTTGCCCCCTCATTTTCTGTGTTCCGTCTCGTGAATTGACATGTTTTCTGATTGGATTCTGAAATTTCTTAAGAGAAATGAAGGTAAAAAAAGGTTAATTTTTATTAATTCTTAAAAATCTTTTTACTGTATATCACATTTACCGGTATATGACTCTGAGCTTAATTTCATAAAACAACATTCCAGAATAACGTACCTTAAACGTAATCACCACATATTTAACCTTTACTCCTGAATTACTAATTAATTATAATTATACTTTTAAAATGACACTAAAAAATTATTAATTTACTGATTAATACCAATTAAACATAAATTAATATATTTACGTGCCACAACATCTCAATCTCAGAAAGGTTAAATTTTTTTACATAATTTTTTCCTCATTCTGCAAAAAAATCCTCTCTTATTCTTACCTTTGATATGAAAAACTCAAGTCAATTTCCTTCCCTATGTCATTTTGAGAGGAAATGTTCCGTACTTTTCCCTAAGGGGTAATAAACTGAGAGGGGTGGGGGTTATTGTACAATGTTCCTCTTCCCCCTCTTGCCAGGAATAAGCTGCTCCTGAAAAAGGAGGATGGGGATCTAAAGTGTTTGCAGCTTGCATGACTCATTCGCCAGGAACAACTGGCAACCAGAAGGAGAAAGTATAGTTAAATGTGGTATATTATCATCGTGCAGCTTTACAGGTGAAAAATTTTAAAAATTTTGTGAATTTTGGTTGTGAAAGTTGTGGGAGAAAGAGCGGGAAAAATGTTCGTCAGAGCTGATATTGTCAGAGGGACGGAGTTGTGGTATTGTGGTACAGGTTTGAAGATTTTAATGTAATATTTTAGTTTTAATGTTGTGTGTTATGTAATGCCAAGGTATTATAGATGTTGTGTATTTCGTCAGTTTTGTGTGTAGGTAGTTTAATTGGATTTTTTTGTTTTGATATATATTGATTTTGTGGTTGTTAGTGGCGTAAAATATATCTAGAGGTAAGATAATACTTTCGAAAATTTTGTTTTGTTTGTGTATTTTTTAGAATTTTAGTTTGTTTGTGTGTTTTTTCTCCAAAAAGTATACAAATTTTACTAATTGCGTAACTTTTAAGTATTTTTGATTGTTCTGTAAATACAAATGAAAAAAAAATTTCCAAATTATTGAACTAGAAAAATTCATAAAAATGTTTTAATTTATCTACAAACAACAACAACAAATTTTCCTTATTACTTTCTAATGACATTTCAAGTCACCATTTCTCTGTCCAAAATGTGAAATAAACTGCTTAAATATTTAAAAATTTCCACTCAAAAATTATTTTCAAAATTGATTTTTTTTATAGCAAGATTAGGAAAATATTGACCAAATCTTTTATATTGCTATTTTGCTTTTACCCGCAGTACAGCAAGATTTATGAACTGCTTTGCTTATGACACTATTACAAAGCCACGCTGTGTTTGACACTTTAGGGGGAGACGGAAACTCTAGCTTCATGGTTCTTGTTCCTAACCCCTGACCCATCTGCCATCTGCTGTGGAGAAAAAAAATTAAAGTTCAGTCTAAATTTTTGCGATAAAGCACACTTTATATCTGGGTTATAAGTGAACGGATTATAACGGTTTGAGGATATTTTATTACGTGATAATTGTTATATTAACTCTTTTGAACAAGGTCTTTTAATCTGACATTTGAAATTGAGGATGTAGTGAAGGTTGAATGTGAAACGGTGCAACTGAATTCATTTCGTTAGTTTATTTTCATTGTATTTTTAGAGTTCAAAGATATAGAAACAAAAAATCCTCTGCTTAAAAAGAAAAATAAATATACTTTTATTTTTATTTTTAGGTTCTAGTCAGCACACTTCAAAGACACCCTCAGCGTCCAGTTCCAGATCAGCATCACCGAGCACATCCTCAATTCATTCGTTCATTCCGCAACCTACTGTAAGCAAACCTGTAACTACAGGAAGAAGCAATCAGGACAAACAACAAATTAGGTAACTGTAAAATTGCAAGTGTAAATATTTATGTAATAGAAATTGAATGACTTCAACGTTAAAAAATTTTTCGTGACTCAACGTGAATGCATGGGTATGAAAATATCGATATCGTGTGTGAATTATCTCGAATGTCAGGGATGATTTATTTTTATTTGTCATCCTATCACTCTTCTCAACCACCTCCCAAAATTGGATTTTGTGTTTCTGCTTCCAAAGTATGAAATGAAATTAAATAAAGGAAAAATTTTTGTTTCAAGACCGGTATATCAAGCGTGAGATATGGTGCCTACTTGCACATAAAACTCGCTGTTGCACATCGATTAATTTCTCGACATGGGTGTTAAAATAAATGAAGTCATTTGTAAATAGAGAAATGTTCTGCCTTTCGTGCCCCACTGAATAATCAGTGGAGAAATCAATAAAGATTTGAGCGGTTGTTTTATTTTGGGGGTTGGGATTAATGACCTGATTTCAGATTAGATTACTCTCTACCAAACTGAAAAAAAGCCCGTAATTTTATTTTAAAACCTTTTTTTTCTCTTTTTAAAGAAATAATATCTTGCTTTTGGTGAACGTTATTTTTGGTCTAATTGCAGCCATCAAGTTAATTAATATTTTTTTTCGTTATGTCGTGCTTGTTAGATCCGCGAGCACATCTGCCAAACGTCACGTTAGCGGTGTAACGTCAACGGCGACATCAACATCCAATACAACAAACTTGGGGAAGAATTCTATGTTAGATAAATTTAAATTCTTTAATTCAAAGGACAAAAGTGATCGTGGAAAAGGTACGAAAAATATTTATTTTTCTTTTTTACTGTACTTGGGGGGGCGAGGGGGGGGGGGGGGAATTAGTGACAGAATTGCAGTTGTGATTCATAGGAAAATTCCATGAGTGAGAAGATTATAGATGAAATAAATATTGCTACAAAAAATTTGTCGAGAATTCGTTTGACAGTATCGTGACTGATTTATTACTTATAATTAATCAATTTTAGCTGCCACGGTATCAAAGCGGACAAGTAGCAGCAGTGGATTTAGTTCTACGAGATCAGAACGTTCGGATTCTTCCAATAGCTTATGCAGTGAACCGAAACCAACGTTTGCCGTTGTCAGTTCGGACGTTCCTGATTCGATTTCAAGTAATCCCGATGGTAGTCCGAGAAGTGGAGTAAAAAATTTCGCACGCAAGACTTTTGGCAGAAGTGTCGGTGGAAAAGAGGCAAAAACATCATCGCCAAAGACTTCGAGTCGTAAAACAGAAAGCAAAGTTCCAGGAATTAAAGACAAAGGACTTTCGAAGTCAACCAGTGATGAAAAACCATCAAAGTCAGAAGCTTCTGCAAAATCAGACGACGTATCTCAGAATGAAGAAATAGAAGATGGCCCATGTGAAAATCAAAGATCAGATAATGGAAAAGACTATGCAGTTGTTGCCGAAAGTAATAATTTGGTCAGACAATCCAAGATTAGTTTAATACCTAAAGGGGACAAGCAGAAAACAGCAGTTGCTGCGACTTGTGGAGGTAGTTTAGGCGGCGTGCTTTCAGAATCGAGGGATTCTATCATTTCGCAAACTACAACAGCTTCAGTGGCAATTATGAATTCAGGACTCCCAACTGGTGTTGCTGGTACGAATTTATCCAGTATACCAAAACCAATGGCAGCAATAAAGGGTATGTTTTGTTATTACCACTGATGCAAGTGTCATTATAACGTCTTACGTATTTAATTTTTAATTACAGGAACAACCAAGTTGTCAAAGGATGATAAACCTATTCCAACCAACATAGTTAGTGGTCAAATGAAAAATTTACGATCTACAGTCACACAACCTCAATCTGGGACTGTCAAGCCAACTTTGGCGCATCCAAACAAAATGTCATCGAAACCTTTAAAAAGTGATGCATCTACACTAACGGATCCTCCGAAATCAGCACCGTTAACCCAAGCATCTTCATTTCCACGTAACGTGAAAAATGACAGACGAAGGGGTGACAATAACCAAACCAACGTGAGCATTGCTATGGTTTCACCCATGCAAAGCGTGGGCAAAGAAGTATCTGGCAACAACCAACAAACTGAACAGATACATCAACACCGTTCCAGTCCTAAATTATCAACTCATAGTAAAGTGGAGACCACTTTTGACAATGCAGACAAGGTGATAACTCGTGAAACGACTTTGTCCAATTCGGCCCAAGAAACAACCTTCTCAGAAGAAACTGACGACATCATGGTAAACATTAAACCGATGCAACCAATTCTTAGGGCGTCACCATATAGCTACATGAGGAATTTAGGAGTTTATTCCCTGTCACGGAGCGTTGTTCCCAGCGTTCATGTTCATTCTGACCACAAGTCTTCTGGGGATCGTATTGGCAAATTTACAGCTCATCACGACCATACAGGAATTTATGCAAATCCTATGAAATGTGTGGGATCCAGTGCCTCTATTTTAGACGCTGATTATGCATCCAACGTTGATCCCACGGATTTAGTCAATGGGTATATGTCAGACGGAGACATGCTTAGATCTGGAAGAAGCGAAGACATTGGAAGTGGTTACATGAGCGAAGGCGGTGCCTCATTGTATGCACGCAGAGTTCAGGCTCGACTTCGAGAGGGTCTAGCAGCAGTGAAAGAATGCATGCAGAAATCATCAACATATGTCCCAGGGGACAAGTAAGTATTAATTTTTCTTAATATTGAGGAAAAATCTTTTCAGCGAGTTAAAAGGGCTGGTGCCTTGTTTTGTTTACATAAACCAAAGAAAAAAATTGAATCTTGTCTATAAACTGCGAGTTTTACGACATTAAAGCATAATGACTCCCTCGTTGACCACCTCGTGTTACTGGTATCCTAGCAACAGGCTGTTTGCATTCAAGAGGTTTTAGTTGGTCTCAGCGCATTTATGGGGAATCGTGGCGTCGCTTAAGAGGCATGATGGGAGATTTATGGAGCATTATGTTATGGTCTTGATTCTTTCCAATGAGAATTTACCACAAGATGTGGGCTTAGTAGATTAAAATTTTTCTTTGTTGAGCAATGAACGAGGGTGGCGTTAATCTAACTAAATTATGCTTTGAGAACACTCATGCAAATTTCATGCTTCTTATCTCTTTCTCTTCTGTAGATCTGCTAATACCAATCTTGTCGCTAGGTAAGTCTTCATTCTTTCTTTCCATCGCCTGCCATTTTGATTTTGTTTATGAATTTCCTGTTTATGTAAATTATTACTCATTGAATGGCCAAAAAAAACAAGGGGGAGAGCTAAAGAAAATATATACGTGAGTAATTTGTACTAACGAGGCTTGATTTGCGCGAACAAATATGTGCTCCATTTTAACTGATTCCTGTATATTGATTTTTTGATTTTTTTTTTTAAATTTATTCAACTTAACTGTCAACAACCCTTACCAACCCAACCAACCAACCATTATCTCTGCTCCCACAAAGTGAACTCGCCCACTGACGCATAGCCAGTTGGTTGCCAGACACTGCGGCACCAACTATGACTACTTCACTGCAGAACTCCGAAGATTTCTTTTGAAAAGATAGGCTTTTCTGTAATGTTCATTTGCAGTTTTGGGATTTTAATTTGGGTTTGGGAATTTGTGTGCGATGTTTCCACCTTGGGATTATAAGTATTACACTAGTGATTACTACGGGTAAGTGTAAACTGAAATTGTTTTCACTTTGTTTGGTTTGGTGTGAAAATTGTTACTTAGTTTTGAATTTACAATCAGTCGTTTTTTTGTTATTTATTAATATTTCCTTACCAGGAATGATTTTTTTAATAGTCAAATCAAGTTTTAGAATTACAAAACACGCACGTGTAGCTGTTGGGGTTAATTAAACAATCAATTTTTGCGTAATTTAGCGAGAAAAGTGATGGATGGATTTCCACTCCACTGAATTAAGTAATTTAATATAATGCTTAAATATCGATCGAAATATGTAGGCGTTACTAATTTAAAAGTGAATTTAGTTCTCGTTTTGGTGTTACTTAAAGTTAACACACAAACAAGTCGTTTAGTCCTCTTCTTCCCCTTGGTGACGTTTTTGAGTAATTTAATGATGACATTGATTTTTTTGGTTGCGGTTAAGTAACTCGCTGTGATATTTTACGATATATTTAAATTGTTATTTTCTTTTTTATTTCCGTATAAGTTACGATGACAGCAGCTCCGTGAGCAGCGGTATCAGTGATACAATTGCAGAGATGAGCACAGATGAAAATCTCACAGCATCGTCTGTCAGCTCAGAACATACTAATCCATACGCGAGTCTCAAGAGGATGCCGAAAGATGTCTTCGCTCGTAGCCATTACCCAACCGATGGGGGAAGTGAGCGGACTAAGAGAGGTTTAATAACTGAGGCTCCTTCTTCACACAACCGAACAGCAAACATTGGGAAATCTGCATCAAAGAAATCCGACACGGGTCAGCAAACCGAAAGCAGTGCATTTAGGTATAAAGTCGTAAGATTTTTTTTCTCGATTTGCAATACATTACAGGCTGCTGTTTATTTAGGCAAGTGATATCATCGTCTGCATCGAGTTCTGCTTGGAGGAAATGTTCCACAGATCGTGATGCAAATAGAGCAATGGTAGACTACGCTGCACGGTATCCGCAAGATAGATCAGAGTTACTCAGACGCGGGAAGTCAGATCTAGACCCTAGTAAAACAAGGGACAAACGCGGATCTAATGGGAGTTGCTCGGGAGTATTGCGAAAAAGCACGACAATCATGGGAGCTGCTTTGAATAGTGGCTTACCAGACAAGTGCCCAAATAATAATTCTCCTAAATCTAAACGAAGAGTGTCAGGAAATCCGAGCAAGCACAGAACATCGAGCGAAAATTTGTCGAAAGACAAAACGAGTCCTCGATCGAGTCGAAGTGGATCCGTTGAACCACAGATGATCAGTAATGACAGAAAAGTGCAGAATGTTCGAGCTATGACAAATTTCGGCGGTAGCAAGCGACCAACCAGCACAGGCAGTGCCTCATCTAGCGGGAGTAGCAAAAGCTGTGGGTCTAAATTATCTAGCAAACGCTCGTCTGATAAATTGACTGATGTAGGACATGAAGCACTGGACGCTGCTAGTGCTTATGAAACTATGAGAAGTTATATGGCTTCTGCGGCAAGACCCGGATCAATCCCACTTAAATCTGAATGTGGACGGAATAGTTTGGAGCGAAAAGATCGATCAAAAGTAAATATGCACGATGGCATTCAGTCAGTTTGTGTTCACAGCGATACCGAATATGGTCGTAATTCGTTGGGGCGGAAACCAAAACAATATTGCGTGACTTCTCCTACTGTAGCAACGAGGGAAAGGATTTTTGGTAGTCGTACTGCGCGGAATTGTTCTCCAACACCTTCTGATTACTCCATTGTTTCGCACGTTTCTGCGAACCGGGCTAGTCCTCGCCTAACTGTCTCTAATAAAAACCACGACGTACCTGACGGTGTGACGTATTTGGATTCGGCTAGCGGTAATTCCAATTCGACTTACGCGTGGTTACGGCAGAGTCCAAGCGTTGTCAGCTCATTGTCCAGTGGACCTAATCCCAGAACTTGTGGGAGTCTAACCGAAGCAGAGAGTATGGAGTCTTTAGCATCACTTAATTCGGTATTTTAGCTTGCATAGTGCTACAAAAATTACAATTTATTAGTTTTATCACATGAATTATGCGTTTGTTGTAGGTTCATTCCCAACTTCAACACGCACGTGCGAACAGTTTGACTCCGGCTCGATTGTTGATGCATCAAAGAGAAACGAACGCTAGTCCCGGTCCAAGACTCGCACGATCGAATAGTATCCGATCTACGAAATCGGAGAAGCTCTACCCGTCCATGTTACAAAGAAGTGGAGATCTGGATGCCTTTTTAGGTCCATTATCTATGTCTACCCATAGTTCCGTGCATAAAGATCACGTACATAATAGTCAACCGACGTCTCCAACATTAACTCATCAGGTGAGTGATGGATACAGAGTTAAAATTGTTGCTTTCTAGGTTATGGTTTAATTTTTAATCGTATTTACAGAGTAATTCAAGCTACGGATATGCCGCGTCGACAATATCGAGTTCGGCACCGACTGCCACCATGATTTCACCATACATGGGGAGTTTGTTATCGAAGATTAATAGTAAAGATGGCGAACGTAAGCATTTTAATTTTTACGGAGTATTAGTTTTTAGCAATTCTCAGGCTTAATTTCATTGTTATAATTGACAAATGATACTAAATGCATCGATAAATTTGTTTAAATCTAACCTGCTGCTCAAATATATGCTGAATCTATTTGGTGAAATTTTTTAATTTGATCTCAATTCCAGTTCACGGCTCATCACTCTCATTAGTCTCAACAAATTCTTCGCTGTATTCATCCGTGAGTAAATTTTTAATTACTTGTCATTCTCCCATTCCCTTCATACTAAATATTTATTCCTACGTAGTCTAGGCAATCTACGTTTTTTAATTAAATTATATTTAACGAAACCAACATTTTTTTGTTAATTAAATTTTCTTAAAATGACAACCAAAACTCTTAATCAGGCTGATGATAAACAGACTCGGGAAATCCAAAAACTGCGTCGGGAATTGATTGATGCTCATGATAAAGTTCACACTCTGACTTCGCATCTTAGTGGCAACGTAAGTGCATGCTCATTTTTAAGCTTAGTTTAAGATTGACAGTCACGGTAGAAAAATGGACTTACATAAAAAAAATTATTGTTCTCAAGTCCAAGTAATAAATTATACAGAAAAAATATATTTCATACTGTAGAGTTTTGTTGATTTTTCTAATTTGAGTACGAAGGAAGAAAAAGTAAACAAACTTGTTATTTTAATATTCAGTTATAATTTTTTGAGGTATAGAATGGAGATTAAGTGGTGTATTTTAATACTCGTTGACCTTCACGCTCAATGACAAGGGTTTGAAGTGAATTTATTTTTGAAGGCTTTTTGAATGTGAGACAAAAATTATTTTATCTTTAACCACACATTCATTATGATTACAATAACCCTAATGGGTTAAGGGACGAAATTACTGAGAAATTAATGAGAACAATACACGAAAGTAATCTTTTGGAAATTTTAATTTTAAACTTTGTTCGCAATAATTTACGATTCATACTTCTCCTATCGCTTTGCGCGTTCTTATTTTAGATATTTCTATCGAATAAAATTACATAATCCAAATTCAATCAAATTCCAAAACCGGGAAATGGGAAGGGGGGAAATTTTTTTTCATTAAAAAAATAATAAAAGTGAAGTTCAATAGGATAGAATACAAATTCTAAAAATTTATAACAAAGTTTAGAACTACGGAGAGGTTAGAACTTGGGAGTAGTTCCGAAAAAAAACCCATTTTAATGTACTGTATCGTAAAGTGTTGCCCAATAACTCAACCAATAACTTACGACGAGCCTCAGTTTAAACATTAATTTATCTTAATGTCCAGGAAAGCAGAACACAAACCTCTTTTAAAATGTAAAATATGATACCACTTAACTAAAATAACCCATCTTGTCTTTATTTTAGAATTTAAAGCAGAAAAATCCGCAACTTTGGTTTTAAAAGCTAATTTCGGTGGTTTTCTGGACAAAGAATCTTTTGTTACTGAACAGAAAAAAATCTAAAAATTAGGAAATTCCTTAGGCGATGATCTGGTGGAATGAATTTAAACCTGTAATTTGGTTTTACATTTTTATTACTTTCAGTGAATTTTTTTGTTTTAGTAATGAAATCACAATGCAAGTTTTAAAAAATGCCACGATTTTTATATTTTGAGATGTGTAAAAACTCAATTTCTTTTTTATTTTGATGTTTATTATTTTGGTTCTCTTCAGTGTGCATAATGTGGTGAGGTCACAGGAGGTGTGGTTTCAAGCTTTGCTTGACTCAAATTTAGAAGCAGCTGCGTGGATAAACACAACTTATCTTTCTGTCTTGAATTTTGCAATGTTGGTGAATGTAATTTTTCGCTTGGATTTAATGGATTAAGTGAGAGTACCTGCCACACTTACATTCACACTAGTGGATTATGCGAAACGACGTTACTTTTTCTAATTGAATTAGTGGAATTTGACGTGGAAGATATTTATTTTTCGTATCCTTGATTTATTATTGATTTATTCCATTCTTAGTTAATAGTTGAAATGTAGTACAATATCTACCTGGTTTTTTTTAAGTGCACATAGCTAAATATCAAGCAACTGTAGATTATACTGTATTTAAGCTTTAAAAAAATT
Organism: Stigmatogaster subterranea; assembly: GCA_034696085.1. Lineage (NCBI taxonomy): Eukaryota > Metazoa > Arthropoda > Chilopoda > Geophilomorpha > Himantariidae > Stigmatogaster > Stigmatogaster subterranea. The sequence goes on from JAQIWS010000115.1 coordinate 17,666, forward strand.
AGGTTGATTTTTCATTGCGGTAGTATTTTAGTTACAGCCGTAAATGGTACAGTAACATCTTTTATCTTTTATGGTAGTGACATTAGTCTTGGACTTTCAATTCACGCTTCGAAGAAATTGGCAAAGTAATGACAATGTAATTTTGCGCTAATTATGGAAATTTTTTTATGGACTAAGAGTTGTCAACCGTTAAATCATTTCTCGAAATATTTGAATTTTGCTGAATATTTTTAGTCGACAAATTTAAGTATTTGCAATATTGAAAACAAAACAATGGCAAGCAACAGCGATAATGGAAGGTTAACATCAACTAAATATTTGCAATACTGTAGGGTTAAAAGTACTCGAGTGCTGTTTGAGGTCAATGTTACCCAAACACACAGGTCAGTGGTCGATACGTACAAGTGTGTAAAACACGTAAGGATTGTTGGGAGGGAAAGAAAGTAGTTGTGCGAAGCATTTCATATAGAAAGCAGTGCAGCGTATTATAAACAGCAAACAGTAATTTAAGCCAAAAAAAATGGTATATTGCAGAATCACCAGGTAGAAAGTTGTTTTCTGTTTATAATTATTATCAGCGTAACGAGATTGCTTAAGAATTGGAGTGAAGATAAATAAAAAATGTCAAATTTTGTAATTAGAATAATGACGGTTAAAGATATAAATAACATAAAACTCTTTAATTATAGAGAATTCAGTCAACAAATTCACACGGTGGGAAGAATTCCTCAACTTCATATACATCGTACCAAGCTCAACAAATTCAGGTTAGATAAATATTAAAACGCCAAGTTTTCTACAATTATTTTAAGCAATGCCGTTGCGTTGGTAGTAACAAACATAAAGCAGTTTATAGCACGCATTTTTGTCTTATGATTGCACATTAAAAATATTAGTTATCACTTTTCACTCCTTAACTGTTATTAGCTAAAATCAACCATGTCTGGTGACTACGGATTTATATACAATGTTGTCCCTGAGAGGAATTATTCCACTTTACCCCACGTGAAGAAAATGCCAATTCCATTGAGATCGGTGCCAGCAGTTAGCACGATGGATTTGCCTTCCGGGAGGTCGGAATTAATGGCTCCATCGATGACTACCAGTCGGTCGTTATACAGATTGAACTGTAGGTGGACTTGTCAGATGGAACCGTTATATGAAACGCCTATAGGGTTCCGCTTTCGGCCTCATCGAGATATTCCGTGGTGGGAAATTGCTACAAGAAAGAGGAGGCATCATTCTTGCCCGATTCCGCGAGAAGTTGATGTCGATGACGGGAAAAAAGTGGATGATTATGTAGGTGTTAGAATTAGGTGAAATAGAGTGAAAATAGAACAGTATTTCTTAACCTTTATTAGCACCGAAAAATTTACCGTAATTTCAGAGGAGCACCAGAGCAGACATACGTGCCGGGTTAATTTGTTCTTTAATCGTTTATTACTGTATTTGCTACGCAAGTGGAAGACTTGCGGAGCCCTTTTGCTTCGAGGAGCATCGGTTAAGAAATACTGGTATAGAATAGAATTTACTGTGGTGGAATAGAGCTCTGATGTCATTTACAAGGCGAAATATCACTGAAAAGTTGAGAAAATAATTTGTTTATTGTGAAAATCCCGATTTTTGCAACAACAATAAGGTTTAACTGGAGCTGTGTGTGAAATTAGGAGAACTTAGAGAAATTTGAAATTTGAAATTTTTTTTGCAGTTAAAAATTTTCGACGTGAATTTCGTAGTTTGATATTTGAACATTTTTGGAAAAAATGAATGTTGTCTGTAAATATTTGGGATAATTGTGGATTTATAATTTCTCGTGCAGACATGATAAGATTAAACTTTAAAAAATATATTTTAAAAAATTACTGAATTTATATAAGTTTTGAATATTGAAGAAAAATTTAGAAAAATGTGTGAAAAGAGCATAAATTGTCACGCATATAAAATGAAATTTGACGGATGACATGACTACTAGCAATATAAACTGATAACTACATTTCTCATTGCATATTTCATGATTACTGTAGTTCAACATCTTTTCACGTTATCACGCAAATGTACGTTAGAAACAACTGAAAACATTTTCTTTTAAAAAAAATTCCAAAAAAAAAAACAGTTGTCACTGTTGATTAGAGTGTAGCACTTGGGTGGTCTAATTACATTTAACTAAAATTGTCACCCTTATTTCAATAACAAGTAGGGATGGGTTCAAGCTTCAAAAGGAATCCTAAATCACTTCCTCCCCCTTCGGCTTTGAAAAATGCATCTGTTGATCTTTTTTCTCACTCTGTACAAGTGACGGGGTTTCATTTCGGATTTATTTTGACTGCCTGCCAGTTTCGCAAGTTTTGTCTTGTCTGATTTTGCGTTTATTCCTATTTGAAACTCGTTGGAGAATATTTATAAGAGCAAATGCTTGAGATTGTGCACAAATTTGAATTTGACAATTGTTTTTGAGTAAAACTTATGGCACCTTCTCGATTTTGTACCAAGCTTTACATGTTTTATGCATGTTATTTGAAATTGCACAGTTTATTTAAAAGAAAAAAATGCTGTTTTTGCGAGGAAGTCGAGAATCACTATTAATGTCTGTAGGTGTCTAAACCAAAGACTGTGCATGAACGAGAGGGTAGTGGCTAAATTTAATTTGACATAATCGTTTTGTGCTGTGGTGGAGTCAACTGTGTCGCTTTTTGCTTGTTTATTTATAGGCTCACGTTGTTGCTGCTTTTGAACACAGTCTTTCAAATATGACATGTCGCCTGCAAACTCTGACTGCCAGTGCTGAGCAGAAGGTAAGGCTAAGAGCTTCTCGCAATATTTTAATCTTGGCCCTACGCTCTTATTCAGAAAATTATAGTTTTTAGCTTTGTATTATTTATTGTCTTATCTTTTGAGTTTGATGTTTGGTGGCTGTTAGTCTAACTCTTCGAGCATCAGAAATATAAACAAAACACCAGTTGTACTCAATAATGAAAATAATTCAGATATTTGCGAATTAATTCTATTTTTGGACATTTTTTTTTTAGGACTCTGAGTTAAACGAACTGCGATCTACCATTGACTCCTTGCGAAAGCGAAGTGCAGAAGCGGGACTCACTAATGCAAATTTCCAGAGTACGGCTCGGTTCACTCCACATTTAGTCCGAAGGCATACGTTTAACACTAGTAAAGACTCTGGTGAGGCACACTAACAATACTAATAAAGCTTACTTTTGTTCTGGATTTGAAGTGCATGGTGTTTTTCATAACATGCATGCATCGTGTGATCTTCAAGTAATATAAGATTGTAATACTAAATGTTTAAAAAAATTGACATTTTTACTAAACAAGGTTGTAAGTGTGACTGCTATTGTAAAATATTTGTTTTGTCGAAATTTGATTGTAAATTGTTCATGACGAAATCAAAACAGAACTTATTTAACTTTACGTGCTAGGGGTGTCAAAAATTCATTGTAACGGGGTTCGAAAATTTTTTACGCTTTTTTCCAGCTGTTCTCCAGGAACATAGGATAAGCCGACAGCTGTCAACAGACAGCATGTCAAGTATAAACAGTGCATCGAGTGCGTGCAGCGTCGCGAGTCAGACGAGTGGTGCATCGCAGAAGAGTTCAGACGCGATGAATTCGAGTAAAAAGAAAAAGAAGAAGGGCTGGGTAGGAGTTTTTAATTTTAATAACTGCAGTGCTAAAAATAAGTTGAAATTTGACTGGTTTTTGTAGTTGCGGAGTTCGTTTAGCAAAGCATTTTCGAGGAGTAAAAAGAACAAGAATGGTTCGGTGTCAGATGTTGAAGATATTCGACAAATGCAGTCCGTTCCTAACTCGCCTCTGCTCAATTCGTCACAAGGAATGAAAGTTTCACATTCTTCGTCTGCGTAAGTGTCTTTTTTTTTTACGGTTGGGTGGATCAGAAATATTTAAACTGCAAAAAAAAAAATGCTGGTTACTTCGATTGAATCCGCATTTGAAGAATTTTAATTTTTTTGAAAAGTGAACAGTTATCAAAAATAACTAATTTTGACATTATTTAGCATATATGACAAAGATTCAGATCAAGCGGCACCAGAAGTTGTTCAAGAACTGAAAAAGCAACTTCGGGAAAAGGACATGGTTTTGACTGATATCAGATTAGAAGCACTATCATCAGCTCATCAACTAGAATCGCTGAAAGAAACTGTGACTAAAATGAAGTCTGAAATGAATAACTTGAAGCATGATAATGAACGACTTCAAAGGCTTGTTACCAACAAGTCGCTCACGTCTTCCCAGAGTTCTTTGCTGGTAACTGATTTGCTCGACCGACGGTTGAGCGCATCAGAGATATCCGCGCCAGGCAATAGTGGTAAGAAAAGCTTTTTCGTATGCAAAACCGTAAATTTCACATTAAATGAGCTAATTTTGTATTTCAGATGGGCTGCTCGCAGAAAACGTTCCAAAGAAAAACGGAAAGAGAGTCACCATTTCTGTTCTTATTGGTTGTCACGGAGTCTACGAGAAGTACCTGAAACCGCAGGATGGATACCTGATTCCAGAGGTCGTTGTCGGTTGTGTTTTTGTGAGTGGAGAGACGAAGTGGGATTTGCTGGATGCATTCGTAAGAAGGACTTTTAAGGTGAACTTGAAATATTTTAATAATTTTACTGAGATTTGGTAAATGAAATTAACTTGTTATTAATTTAGGAGTATGTTCTTCGGGTTGATCCGGTGTCAAATTTAGGGTTGAATGCTGAGAGTGTTGTTAGTTACCATATTGGAGAAATATCTCGATCCAAAGGTTTGTACTGTACATAATACACCTCACAACTCTTAATTTTTAACACAATACAAATAACTTCAGATTCAGATCTACCGGATCTGCTTCCATGTGGTTATGTCATTGGAAGCAATCTAAATATCAGAGTCACTCTTCGTGGAACCAAACAAAATAGCGTAGATGCATTAGCCTTCGAAACCCTTATTCCTAAATCCATTATCCAAAGATATATTTCCCTCCTGTCCGAACATCGAAGGATAATCCTGTGTGGTCCTAGCGGCACAGGAAAAACTTACCTTGCTCAACGCTTGTCTGAATTCCTTGTGCTGCGAGACGGCAAGGATTTGACTCCTGGTGTGATCGCAACATTTAGTGTAGATCATAAATCAGCAAAAGAATTGCGCCAGTATTTATCAAATGTTGCCGAACAATGCGAAAGTAGTAATCCGTCGGAGTTGCCTAGTGTAATCATTCTGGATAATCTGCATCACGTCGGATCGTTGGGTGAAGTGTTTAACGGCTTTCTCAATGCTAAATATCAAAAGTGGTAAGGCTTTGAGCGTACGAGTTATACTAAGGTATTTGGGTTAATTCCTTTCTACATTGTGTTTAGTCCTTACATCATTGGAACGATGAATCAGACAACATGTTCAACAACGAATTTGCAGCTTCATCACAATTTCAGGTGATTAAATGTTTATTCTATTAATCATTACGCAATGTTGATTTTAATTCAAAATTTTTCTTTTATTCCTTAAATATTCCCATAGGTGGGTCCTTTGTGCTAATCATATGGAACCCGTAAAAGGTTTCCTAGGACGATATTTACGACGGAAATTAATCGACCACGAGATTACTTCGTCAACCACTAACAACGACTTGACTAAAATTATCGATTGGATGTCCAAAGTGTGGCAGCACTTGAACAAGTTCCTTGAAACACACAGTTCATCTGACGTCACAATCGGTAACATATATCTAGCACAGTCATAAAAGATTTGTTTTATGACTATGCATCTAGAATCCGGACTTTTTTTTACTTTAACCAAAACGTTCATTATTTCTGGTGAATAGGACCTCGGTTATTTTTGTCTTGTCCAAACGACATCACAGGTTCACAGGTGTGGTTTACTGACTTATGGAATTATTCCATTGTGCCTTACCTTCTTGACGCTGTTCGGGAAGGATTACAAGTAAGATTTTTTTACCTTGTCAATAATTGCAGCTAGTAGGAAAAAATCCTACTTTCTTGTGTAATTATTTTCAGTTATACGGACGAAGAGCTCCATGGGAAGATCCTGTGGCCTGGGTAACGGAAACATACCCATGGCCACCCGGAACTCCATCTGCTGACTGGCCATCACTTCTCAGATTACGACCAGAAGATGTTGGTTACGATGGTAATTTAGGCCCCGGGACCGCGAATACCAAAGCGAATCACGGAGCAACGAATGAAACAGATCCGTTGGTACAATAAGTTAATTTTTGTTAATTGATAAAACATAATATTAGTCGGTCTGTTTCGATTTGTTAAAAGTTGAGCATGCTCATGCGGCTTCAAGAAGCAGCAAGTTACTCAAGCCCACAAAGTAATGACAGCGACAATATTAGTGTCGACAGTGGAAGTCTACAAACCGATGACGGAGTTGGTGCTGTCGAATCGACGTTGTAATCTGAAAATAAAAGTTAAAACGAAGAATTAAAAACAAAAATGTACATTTTGAATAATGCATCGTTGTGAAGCTTTACAGCCAAAAAATAATAATATATTGGTAATGTATTTTGACTTATTTTTTTCGACATCTTTTTGTAACTTGATTTTGCTATGCATGTGTTGCTGAATTTTTTGAGATTGAATCTATAAAACGATAATGGTTTTGTACCGTCGATTTGATTTAGCATACATTTTTTTATGGAGCTACCTTCGAATTTTGAAAATGTTTTTAAGAAATAAAACGTATCATTGATATTATAAAAGGCGAATTGTGTGGATTAATACAATGATTAGAAAAATTGCTAGAAAAGGCTTGCGAGTGACTACTGTTTTGATACTGTCTATGCAATACCACTCGTAATTGTGCAATAATTTTTTATTCGTTAGGTATATAGAAGAGTTGTTGAAAATAGTTTACCCATATGGTTATTATTTCTACTACATTTAATTTTACGTTAAGGTAACAGTAATTTTATGGAAATGTTGTTGCTGTCGCCCTTGAAAAAAGCATTTGTGAGCAAATAAAATACCTAGGTAAATTGATATTTTTGTTAGATGATAAGAATTTAAAATTTTTGTTGTTTTCAGAATTTTTATTTTTTACAAAAGCTGCAGTACAGGCAAAAAAATTTTTTGATTCGCGCTTTCTTTTATTTTTTTTTTTTCTAAGTTTTATTTTTGTTGTCAAGATATTTTTTGTTACATTTAATTCCACTACGTCGGAAACAACAGATCAACAGTCGTTTATCGTAGTTAGGAGCTAAAAACAATTATTTAACTTGCAATATTTTCTGAAGTTCGGAAAAGTCTCAGTTTACGGTTGCGTGAAAATTCATCACATAGAACTCACCTTAAGCAATTCATTGCAAACAATTCATCGAAAACAATTCGAATTGGCAAATTTATCGTTTAACAAATTATCACACAGTAATTCACATAAAACATCCATGTTGTACACTAATTTTATAATAACAATAGTAGGGCGCTCTACTCGTTGGTTGGCTACTGTTATCGATAATTGACAGTATCAAATTATTTGAGAATAACCGATTGCTATACTGTATAATATCGGTGATTGAGAATAGTTGCAACTATCGGTAATCAAGAATATAATAGTTCACCACTATCGATATTTCGCAGCAGCAAATGGCAGTTTTCTTGCAACAACGCGAAAATTTTAATGTACGTAAATATAAATCAATCATTTGTTTCTGGGGGTGTAGTAGCAATTGACTATTGATCTACATATGCGGCGATCTACAATGAGTTATCGAAATGTGCGTACAAAAGAGAGAAAAAGTATGCTACGAAAATAAAATAATATACAAAGTGATTCGAATCAGATATCAGAATGAATTAAAAACTAAATTGTAGAAGACATACCAATTTTTTTTTTTTGCACATTTACGAATGCTCAATGAATGCCGTTCAATGTATCACTCGCATAAGCAAATCTTGAAAATTCGATTTTTCTTTTGTGTTACAGGAAGCACACTCAACGAATATTAATTCTAATACACATGTAAATGTCTTGTAAGGTTGCGTTTCATGCAAAATAATGGGAAAGAATATGGTGCTGTTTATCTTCTAAGTGTAATCCATGTTGCCAGAAATGTATTCGTTTTATCTGGTTTTATTGAATTTTAAATGTCAATTATCTGTTTGTTTTTAATTTATGTTACAGCAATCCAGCAGTCGGAATTGAACAGAAATATCTGATCAGGGAATATTCCCTCATGTCAATGATAATGTAAACGAACTTCACATCTTTCATACGACACCAGACGATGTCTTGTAATAACTAAACATCTTTATGTCGCGCCGACCCACACTCGCGAGAAAACTTACGGGTGATGAGGGACGATGGTTTCCCGTCAGACAACAAATACTAAACTGTAGTTGACTCAGCACATACAAAAAAAATTATTCTATCTCTGGAGAAGATAATACCTACCTGCCTCAAAATGGTCGTTAAGAATATAGTACCCCTCACATAATTAACTTTAATGTGTGATTGAATTGATTTAAAAAAATTATTATTGTTTAAAAATTAAACTAGAATTAAAAAATACGGAGTAATAAAAAACAAGTAATTCCTCGTCACCTGCGATTTCAAGTTAACAGTTTATTTTTCAACACCCAAAATTTGGTACAGTACATGCGAAAATTTTCGGGTACACCCCAGATTATTTAACAACAACACCAATTCAATGCAGCTATATTTTGGACACTTTCCCGAATCCTGGAACGCCTGGAAACGAGTTAGATTCCGAGTCTTTCATCAATCGCGGTTTCACTAGCCGCAGCATTTTTTAAGGAACGTAATCCCGGTAATCACATGTTCGAAGAAAGAGGGGAGAAACGTGTGCCGTAAAACATACAGTACGTCTGTCACTATGTTTCACACATCACTAATTTTATCAATAATAAACGGAAGCATTAAAATAAAATACAGTTGACAAATGATGCCAACTAGCAATTAATTACAACCATAAAATCAAGAATAATTTGACAAAATTTTAATTTTTTAATAATTCAAAATACAGCAGTAAATTTATGCTCCACTCGACTCTCAAACTGGTTTGCCACGTTATATTATTTTTAAAGAGCCTCGAGTGATACCTTACCTAAAAAGTGAGTCATTCTGCGAACGTCAAATGAACTAGACACACCTGAAGAAAAACCTGGAAGAGAGAAGGTCACACTACACAATCGCACCTTTTTCCACATTAAGTAAGTTATTATTCTTACTTTCTAACATTATTTTCGCTGTTTTTAACAATATTTCAATTTTCTTTGTGTTGATTTTCAACTGTCACGTTAGTTTTTTTTGACAGAAATGTGCAACAATTTAAATTCAATTCTGAGAAAAATTCTGATAACGCAATTTTCGGAAAAATATATTGAACTTTTTGTCTATTTATTAAAACAATAATTGCTTATGAGCTTTTAAAAAAATGTTTTATTAACTAGGTTAAGGTTAACGACAGAGGCGGTAAAACAACCTGAAATTTGATAAGCAGAAACGTTTTCTTTTTTTAGTACGGTAGCAGGCTATGATATTGTTTGTTTGGTGTTACAAAATAAATTATTTACGGAGTACTTTTTTTTTCAAACAGCAGCGATGACGTCACGTTTGAAGGTTTCTAAATTTCTTACAATCCACGTGCTTTTAGCCGTAAGTTATTTTTACATCGAATTAAAAAAAATTAAAATTAAAGTTTAAACTCGGCGTAACGATATTCCTGGAGCTCAAAATTATTACAGTATTTGTAAAATAAAATTGTTCACAAAATTTTTACTTTCTAAGAAACTTTATCGAGGTTAGGCTTTACATCGGCCCCTGGAGTGAGGTTTGACCTTAAAAATGTCGTTATAACGAGGTCAAACTGTTTAACTTTCCTTGTAAATAAAATCAACGCTATTTTAAAAAATGCCAAAAAATTAATTCCGTCAAGGATTAATTTAAATTTCAGTTATTTTTATGCGTTACTTCATTTCCCAAATCGAACAAATCGATTGACGGAGAAGCGCAAGAAAACACTACGAGTGAAATATCATCCGAAAATTACAACGGTAAAAAAATATAAGATTAAATTTAAATTTGTTTCTCCTAATTTTCAATTTAACTGTGGCAATTATATTTATTTTTCAAACCAATAGTCAGTCTGAAATGTATACCAGGAGAAATTGTCCTCAATTTCACTTTTGCTAATGAATTCCGCGGAATAATTTACACTCAACGTGACGCAAGCAGCGAATGTCAACTTCGTGGCGACGGGAAAAAGCAATATTTAATGAAAATATCCCTACAAAAGTGCGCTACGATTGAGGTAAAGATGTTGTAATTTTCTTCTCAATTGAATTTGATTACAAAATTGGATAATTTTATTTAATTGCTACCAATATAAATATTTGCAGGACCCAGAAAGAACTTTTACCAATACAATTGTTTTGCGTTACCATCCAGTTCTGGAAATTGGTGGTGACGAAACAAAAACAATTGTTTGTAAGTACGGTCAAGTACGATTTGTATTTGGAAACGCTGCTGCTAATGAGAGTACCAATTAAATTTTTTATTGTATTCCACGTATTGTAATATTGAAATAATAAATGAGTACAAGATTATTTTATCGTTTTGTCTCAAGTACAAATACGGTGTAAGAATTATTATGAGTTTTTTTGTTTTGTTTTTTAAAGAAAAGTTAAATTTTTTACAAAATACAGTGTATATTTCAACTGACATTTTCAGTGATACCCTATACGGTAAAAACATTGCGATTAATTTTTTTTAAGTTGCTTTCCCTTTTTTCTTTTTTTTCCCTATTATTTTTCTCAATTTTTCTATTTTTCACCGGTTTTTCATCGGTAGTGAACACTTTCAATTAACCAACCTAAAAACAAATTTTTATAAGTGCAAATTATTTACCAAAATTTGAAGAAACCACAAAACATTATTTTTTCTCGCACTAGTAAATTCCACACTTGTCCAATATTTCATCTTATCTATACCTCAAGTGCTCTGTTTCTGACCTTTGCTACGAATCGAAACTTAGATGTCATCTCAGGATCAAAGTGCGTGAAGAGAATAAAACCACGAAGTTTTACCAAACTGATGTTAGACATTTGTCGGTAACATCCCAGCGAGATTAAGGCATCTACAAGTTTTAGGTATGTATTAGAGAACAGTCAATTTTTAGTTAATTCCCAGAAAAAATTCAGTCTCTGTCATGTGACGGTTACAAATAGCAAATATTTAAATTATACGAATAATTATATTAATTTTGAAATAGTTTTGGAAGATAAAATTTTTCTTATATTTTAATCACTGAGTCTTAAATTGCTGCGAAAATTACCCTAAATTTTATACATATTTTTCCACGGTTTTTTTTTTGTTATTATTATCACTACTTTAACTTTTATTACTGTTTGCCTAGTACAAGGCTTCTCATTTAATTTGGGTAAAGTGCCACTCCAAATCAGTTTTCATTAACCATGAAGTCTCTTAATTTGTTTTTTCGTTATTAATCAATGAATTTATTACTTTACACTGTTACATCAAACAAAAAATATTTATGGAGTCATAAATCCAAGAAATCTAATCTCGAGAATTTATTCCAGATCAAAAATCATGATCAGTATCGAAGAAAGTTACAGTTTAGAAGGCAGCGATCAGTTTCTTCTATTACAAAAAACAAACCCGGTTATCAAATATGTAGAAACGTATTCTGTTCCTTATTATCTCGGTGACGTACGGAAAAAGGACATCTTGGAAATGGGATGTGGTAATGGGTATTACTGCAGAATTTTTAAGAAAATGGGAGCAAATATTGTTCATGGAGTTGATGTAATCGAACAGCAGATACACCTGGCGAAACAAATCGAAGCTGCAGAGCCATTGGGTTGCACCTACCAGGTAACTCGAGTACAGTACAGGTATTTTTACGTAATAATAAAAACGTGTCTATTATTCCCGTACCGGTATTTTTGAAAAAAAATTCTTTCCGAGAAATTTCTTTATGGGGCAACTTAATCCATCTCCCCAGGGGAACCACACAATTTAACACCGATATTTTCTCTTGCAGGTTGGCGACGCAATGGCGGACATCGCTCCAATCGGCCAATTCGACTACGTTACTGCCATCTACTTAATAGTCTCCGCGAACACTAGTCAACAACTCACAAAATTCTGCAAAACATTATTCAAAAATCTAAAACCAGGAGGCCGTTGTGTCGCCGTTATCCGTAATTGCTTATCTAATGTTTTCTGGGGCGATAGTACGGCTCCATACGGTATTACTTTTAATATGATGAACTCCAGTCCAGATGGTTTATGTCAAACACATAATGTTAATTTTAAGTTGCCTAACGGGAAAGAATACACGTTAACCGATCATTGTTTAATTCCAGAAATTTATGAAAAAGTTTTCCGTCAAGTAGGGTTTTCGAGTTTTCAGTTTAAGAATGTTTTGGTTGATGAAAAAATTAAAGATGAATTTCCTAAAGGTTATTGGGAAACTTACCTAAAGAATCCTGTTCAACTTATGATTGTTGCTGATAAATGAAGCAACGAATAAACTGATCAAAACAGACTTTTTGAACGATGTACAAATAACTGATGAAATCAATACCTTTAATTGAAAAATACACACACAATATGTGAACAGCCAATAGTACACCAACACAATAAATTAAAGTGGTTTATAGTAATTATCTAAAATTAAACAATTTTTATTTACGGTATTGCAAAGGTAATTATAAGTGTAATGAAACATCTGCCATGGCAGACAGCGTGCACGCTATTTCTTCAAAGTATAAATATAGTTTAAAGTCACGATATTTTTCACTGAGTTGTCAGAGCTTCATTCTCAACAGTAAGTATTATTATTGACTCACAGTCAGTTTCCACACGAATCTTCCACGGTTAAAAACCATTTTAACAGTGACTTACTTTCTCTTCCTGCTAGATGAAAACGTCTTGTCTCCTTTTGGCTTTTGCCTGTGTATTCGTCGCTGTGAAAGTTCATGGCAGCATCATTCCGTTATTTGGAAGTGACCCTACTACAACTACTACGACAACCGACGTGCATCTGCACATCGATGTGCCAGGACAGGATGGAACAATAGTAACAACCGCTGTCAATTTAATTGTTGGAGTTATAAGACAAGCTCTTACCATCGTGCAACCAATCAGTCCTCACGTATACGACGCGCTTAACCAAATCTTAACGGACATAGAGAATGCTGTAAACGGGCTTACCGTCACTTCAAAAGACGGACTGACAACATTGGTATAAAAAAAAATTTGTACAAATTACTTATTTAAAAAAAAAAATTTGTGTAATTTAGGTACAAAACCTGGTAATTATACTTCAAGACGCAATCAAAACATTAGAAGCGTTATTGCAAGATGCTGAAGTCATTGCAAGCGATGTTCTGTATGGAGCTGTGCAGTTAGTCATATTGAAGTTGAAATTTGATTTATTGCCATTGACAACGTTATTAAATCTTCTTAAGGGCGTGACTAGTGTTTTAGGTTAAACGTAACGTTGTTTCGTTGAGAATGAGTAAATAAAATTAACGCAAAAAAAAATTCCGTTTTATTTCAGTTAATTACAATTAATTACAAAACTATAATAAAAGTAATGGTATGTATAGATAAGGTGCCAGAAATGAAATAATGAAATTTAAGCTTATATCATTTTCAATGCTTGGGACAGCGTTTGAATTTCGCAATTTATGTCGCGAACAAGAGTTTCTATTTGCGGTTTACTGTCTATAATTTCAATCGCTTGTGTGTAAGGATTGTAGCGAACAGCAAAAGGTCGAGGAATGGATGACGCAAACTCTCTGAAAATTTAGGTTATCGCAATATCAGTTAGTTTAGCATAAAAATCATGTATCACAAATGATTATTTGTAACAGCTTACCGCATTTTTTCTTGCGCGTCGTTAAAACTCTCAGCCACGTAATAAACTGGTTGGTATTCGGTAATAGGATATGGTTGCACTCCTGTTTTAGCTGGTTCAAACGGTAAAATTTGAGGCTTTTCCGATAGCGCGTACTGGATACACAAAAACAAGTGGTACACTTTCTCGTATAAATTTTGAGTTTACATCGAAAAAATTGTTGGAGCTATAATTTTTACCTGCAATTCACCAAAAGACGACAACAAGCCAGCTCCAAAAGCTTTAACCTCACCATCTTGACGACATAATCCAAATTCAACTGTAAACCAGTAGCACTAAAAAAAACATTAATTTGCACTGTTTAAAAAATCATTCCAACACAAGGCTTAAGTTATTACTGTGGCGAGCATTTTGATATATTCATCCGGTGCGCCTAAGGATGCTAAGCCGATTTCTTGAGAAAATTGCGCAAAACTCGGGTCAGCAAATAACGGTACATGGCCTAGCAATTCGTGACACACGTCACTAAATACCGTAAAAGGTGGAATTTTTTAATTAATTACTTAAATTTAAAAATTGCGGTAAAAACGCAAAACGTACGGCTCCGGAGTATAGAATGGACATGATGGATGTCTCACGTACTGAGTAGAATGAAACACTCGGAAAGCTAAGCCAGCTAAAAAGTCACGTGAACTCAGCAAACCGGCTACTGGTCGTATGGTAAATCCGGTGCAATCTACAGAATAATATTTGGATATTGTTCAATTTACATAAAACTATCCAAATTTTACTTAAGCACACAAAATATTTTTAAAATTCAACAATTGATTAGCTCAAAAAGAAATTACAATATTCTAAAGTTCAGCAAACATATGGCACTAATCTTACAATCCGAACCTTACCTTTCAGAAAATTGGACACATCTTCCAATTGAGGAATGTTATTTTCCCAATAACCAACATTCTGCACCAACAATGGGAAAATATGATTGTGTTCTTTGCAAGCATACTGCGGGTAAAGCGAAGTTAACTGACGGTATACGTTTCCCCTGAAGAAATGAAAATTAAAAATTAGTAGTACCAACAACGCTTTTTCTTATTTTCAAATAGTTTTTACCAAGTTTTAATTTCTTCTGCTGTATACTCGATGTGCGGGATAGGTTGACCACTGAAAGATAAAAGTAATGATATAATCTTTTCTGGCCACCTTTCTGATTTTACTCTACACGTCATTAACATAATTTTCTCTAATCGGAGTAATTTTTGCTCATCATAGAATAGTGAGTCTGTCTATTTACCACTGTGTCATGTTAATTGTACAGTAACGTTAAAAAGTGTTAAATAATTGTGTAACAGTTGAGTTAAATTTAAACTAACTGTTTATAATGAAACGCGATATCCGCAAAATGTTTTCGTCGTTTGCGGTATTCAACGTCTTTGAATCCCTAACAAATAAACAAAATTGGAAAATTTTATTTAGATTTTACTGTTTTGCATTTTTAAGTTATTGATGGACATTTTTGAATATTTACAGGATGATCCGCGTCTAACTCTGATCCATAAGATAAGATTTGATTGGCAAATCTGTCAAGATCCTTGATTCTGCACGGAAACCACGGAACGGTGTCTGAAAAATGAGATAATTGTAAGTTACGCAACTGCAATCAAGAATATACAACTCAGACGTAAAAAAAATTAACAAAAAACGTAAGTAATCAATCTTTAATTATTTCCTTTTTTCAAACACAAAAACTAACCCGGAAATACAAACTAAAAATTACAATATTAAATTTACCAAACCAATTAGATTTCTTTTCCCAAATCAACAATCTCGACACCTACCAGCGTTATCCTTGTGATCACGCGATATGACTTGCATATAACTCGTTTGACATCTTAGTTGCTCGTTGGCCTTTCCGATAAACCCGTGACGAGTATCATATTCCACCATGCATTCGTAAAATCCAGGCGAACGCTTGGACGGTCGAGATTCAATGTGCGTTAAATTGATCTGATTCTCTTCGAATATCTTGAGAATTTTAGCCAAAGCCCCAACACCTTGGTCTAAGCAAAAAATGATGCTCGCCGTACGTGAATTTGCCTGATCTTCCATAATGTAAATACCGCCTTCTTTTAACGTAGGCTAGAATAAATAATAAAATAAACAAAAGATATTAAATTATCCCAGATCTTGTAGGTAAGCGTGTAAGTTAATTGGCATTGTGGCTTACAAATGACAATTAAACCCCTAATTGTTCATTGGCAATTTAAACTGTTAAAACTGCAGATTTTAGATATAGTTAGATTTATTTAAATGTTTTACCAAGTAAAGGTTTTGAACTCCATTTGCATTTCCCGTGTGGATCTGAGTTTGTTGCCAGATCAACAAACTCAAGCACAACAATTTATTATAAATTGGTAAAGTGCTAGTCTAAATAATTGGCAGCTCTTACTGAATCCCTGAATTTTACGCGTGGAGACACAAAGTACGAAATACATTATATTGCTAATTATTGCCCACAATGCCGTTTATGTAGAGCTTGACATGTGATAATTTTTTAAGTCTTGATTTTCTCTTACTGTGTCAAATTTACTGGTTCTTACGAAATTGTGTGAGAAAGTATTGACATAATTAAAATGAGGTCAATAAAGGGTTGTTCAAGCCTTCCCCCATTTTTAAATTTTAACAGCAATGTGAAAAGTAAAAAAGTTGCCAGCCTAGACGAAGGAAATAACAGGTTCTATAAATATGTTTCTTTATTTTTTGGTGTTGAATTTAAGGTCAAATTAATCGAACAGACCAAGCAAAAAATTATTTATCGGAATGACTATGCAGAAATTCCAATACTGTATTAAATTGCTAATTTGTTACGATTAGATAAACAAACCCGCACACAAAATGTAAACATTGCTTATAGCCACCTAGTGACAAAATTTGCAATTAAGAATCACAAAGTAATTACGTACCACATAGTAATTAAAATTATTTAAATCGTAATTAATAATCTGCAATATATAATTAATATAAGACTATAACTAAAAATTCTTAAGTGTCTCACCCACTGTCACGGTTAGAAAAATGAACTTCGCGAGAAAATAAAATTTGCTTCTCACGATGTGGTTTAGTTTTTGGAAATGGTTAAATTTCTCGATTTTGTCATTATTTATATACATTTCAAAAACACTGACGCAATTTCCAAACTTTCTTGCAACAGTAGCTCGAGGTTATCGATTACCGAACACCTTATTGGCCAATAAAACGAGGTCACAGCGCCCTTGGTTATTAAGTTAAGACGAAACGCAGTTATGTTTAATGCGTCACGGGAAATTGTATTTCCTTGCCACCACATCGTATGTTCGGAAACGTAGACGGTGCTTTCCCAACAACGTAAAACATAATTTAATTGATTACTTTGTAACGAAAATTTTGTGAGTGACCTGTTTAATTGAACGATGATTTGCAATAAAAATTGCTGTTTAGAAATAACGGATATCGCCTTACTGGTCTCTACCGTAATAAACATTTACCCAGTTGGTACAGTTTGTTATTTTTTGTTAAAACATTACGCGTCTGGCGCTATAGAAATGTTGTTACGAGTGCCATCAATCAAACCAACAAACTAATATTTCAAATGGTGACCATAGAGTTCATGCATGTTGAACATATGAATTGTATTAAGATTTTGAGATTCATGTTCAATGGTGGCAGTAAAATTACAAAGTATTATTTGTAGAAAAGATTTTTACTGCAAAATTTTTGTGTGAGTAATTAAATCATGGGCTCCAACGTGTAAGACTTTTGGACAGACACCGTACGACAATGTCTTTTTTTTCTTATTGTCATCGTTGATTTTTTTTTTACTTGGATGCGGGGATTTTGTAATTTATATACTTCTTGAAATGCCGTGATTGCCTAATTTTATTAAGTGTATGGTAGTCTCAAAATGCCGGAACTCGATCGATCACATGAGCGGATACTTTCCCCCTTCTTAGTCTAGCCTTGAAACAGCATTAGCTTTTGCAGCGAACATCGGTACAGCACAGTAGGCATACTGATTTCATTTTAAACCCACCATCATTGAAAAACAAATGCTTTGTGTGTCAAATTACACATCTTGATAAAGGTATTTAACAATAATAAAATTATTTACCGCGTAGCAGTTTAAACTCTTCATCATAAAAAGACTTAAGTACAAGAGGATTATTTGTTATATAAGCAACCTCATCATTTGACATCAATTTGTTTACAAAAAGCATAGGTTCCCACTGTTAAGCAATTGGCATACACGAAAGCCAGAAAATTCGATTAGTGCGGGATTCGCTGCAATAGTTTCAATTTTACAAATTAATTTGTACTCCGTAATTTTTTTGTGGTAAATTGTGAATTTAATTTTTACATTAAACGTTACAAATTTGAAATACAATTACACAAAACTTTTCATATTGCGTTTTATTTTTTTTATGCATTAAGTACCTGCCCAAACATTATACATGTAGATATACAGTTTAACGGGATAATTTTCCTTCCAACACTAACTAGATTAAATCGCGCGTTTCTGTACTATGTATACGTTGGTGCGTCAGGGTGAGGACTTATTGTATGAATCGGGTTGATCTAACTACAAGTTTATTTACTTTACGCTCACCTAAAATTTAACACATTATTTTATTCGTGGTTTCTTAGTATGTTAATTTGTTCCCTGAATCTTGTGTGGTTTTTGCATTATTATTGACTTATTGTCATTAGTAGCATTTAATGAACATTCAATTACCTTTCCAGCACTCGTCGAACATTCTGCATCAACATTCATTTTCACTCTCATGAAATCTGTCTCCATGTTCATCTTATGGACCTAAGGAAGAAAATGCTAAGTCACTTTGTAATGGTGTATCTGTATAATTGAAACTGCGCTACGGATTAAATTCCAAATTCGAATCAGTTTCAGATAAAGTTTGACACGAAAATTAATATTCCAAACAATTTTTTTCTTCTACGGAGGGAAGATTTTGGTTATTAATTAAGTTATCGGTAATTACTAAAGTTGATTTACTTACGCGAAAAGAATATTTAAAAAAATTTGTTGAAATTATTGAAAAATACAAGTAGAGATTACGACAGCATCTGGAATAATTGTGTGAACCCGTAAACTCTTAAAGCTGCACGTGAATTACATAAAAATCAATAACGTGTTTTTCCGGGTCTTGAAATTACCCTGTGGCTTCAAAAATTTCGTAATTTAAATTCCAATGTCAAAAAGGTTTCCTCGTTGTTGTAATTATTGATTTTCTGTTCCTGGATTGTAGCAGTAAAAAGCGAGGTCTTCAAAAGTTTGGGTGTAGTGTATTATTTAAAACTTCATACTGAAAATATAAATTAACAAAATTTAAAATTTTTAAGTGTAAAGACTAAAAACTGTTTGCAGGAAACTGGAATTGCTATTAAATTCCTTGATACGGTATGCACACGTCAGAAGAAGAAAAAGAATACTTTGTTTTTCCCGTAAAAATTATTCAATGATGATTTAGGCAACAATCCAACTTGAATGAGCTAGCCTGAACAGTAATTTTTTAGTATACTGCACTAGCAGTTACGAGATTCCATCAGAGTACTGTACTACAAAATCACGGGCAAATGAAGAATTCTATAAAGTGTAACCGAAGCAATTATGCTTAATTGTATGAAGCTAAAATCAACAATGGCAATGTATTTGCTCGCGAGTATTAAATGGTCTCAAAATTTCTGATCCGTACTCTCATGATTTGCTGGTATTTGAGGTTACTAAGTCAAATGACAAATTATCTACAAATTTAAAATTGCAGTAAATATTTTTGTGCAGTAATGTGAAAAAATTTTTTGCAAAATTTTTAATCCCTAATACTTGCACAAATGCATCCATGGTAGTAAAAAGAGTTTAACGTCACCAGCATATTATGGCAATCAGGTAACACAAGCAATATCAAAAGAACACCAAAGTAAACACTAGTAAAAAAACTCATTATTGAACAGTTCATTCTAGTGGTTGCAGTCACAAATGCATACTCAAGTAAGTGCTGTCAGAAGGTTTATTTACTTCTGGTGCTGTTTAGTCATGTCCAGGGTTCGACAAATCGCCAAAAAAGTTGGTCGCCAATCTTTGTATATAGCCCCCACCCCCCAAACTGTGATTGGCACAGACTACCAGTGGCGATAATGCTAGATGGCATTTATTAGCCGCTAGGTCCCGAAATCCAGTCGCCAGCTGAAAAATTCCGGTCGCCACGGGCGACTGGGCAACCGCAATTGTCGAACCCTGGTCATTTCCATATTTGACAGCTATTGATCAAAAGTTCTCGATCAGCCCAACGATTTCGGGCATTATAAAAACCTAGTCACAAATACTTGAAGAAAATTTTTTTAGGTCTTATTTTAGAGTTCCGTAGAAAAAGACTAATTAAACATTGCCGTAAAATTGGTTACTTAGAAAACCACAGTATCATATAAACTTGGCAATTGAGCTGTTATATTTATTCACAACGAATCATAAAAGGCTAATTTAATACTTATTTGAAAATTTTGTTTTCACCAGCTTTTTTCAAGGATATTTTTATTATACAAGTTTATACACATTTTTAATTATTTTGTTTGTTTTCCATTTTATCTTATGTAATCTTATAATAATGATGATAATAGTAATAATAATAATAATCAGCATTTTATTTACACAAATTAATGCTGCGAAAAGAAAAAACATAACAAAACACGCTCATTTTCAGCGATACTAAAAGTTTTGTTCTGCTTTATAAACAGCGGATCAGTTTACTGTTCTAGCAACAAAACAAAAATAAAATAATAATTCTGTATTGTAAAAATCTACTTAAAGAAAATAAGTTACGTTAACGTGAAAACCGAAATTACCAAATTTATTAATTGTGCTTTATTTAATTAATAAACTTCAAAAATTCAATTCACATTTTTCTAATTTTTTTAACGATTTTTCATAATAGAAAATAAATCCATTTTTTCCTTAAAACAAAAAAATGAAAAAAGAAAAATGAAAAAAAAATTGCATTTATTATTATTAATTACGTAAAAATTAACTTAAACTTAAATCCAAATTAACAAAAACTTTGAGTAACAATTAAAACACAAAATCTGGATAATCTTTTCTTCTTAAATACACGATCGTTTCAACTTAAATCACCCCCCTTTCCTAAAATGCAAAATAAAGAAATAATTTGATTTGAGCTTAAAATCAATTTTCACCGCCATTTTGCTTTACTTTACTTTTTTTTTTTTAAATCTTTAAATATTTAAACAATTTAAGTTTTAAACCAAAATTTCTGTCATCACATTTGTTGATTTTTAAAACACAAATTCTGCTAAAATAATTAAAGAAAATTTATTTTATTTTATTTTTGCTTGTCATATGATTTATCTAAATTAAATTAATTTATTTTCCCCATGTTTTTAATGTAATGTTTTTATTTTATTAATTTTTTTAATAGAAAAACGCTATGATGATCTCAAGCTGGTCCGTTCGCAGTTGCCTTTATAGTAGTAGCAGCTGTCAATTTATCCAGAGCGTCTTTTGCTTTCGCTCTACGGTTTTGAAAGACCAAAAAATAAAAAAATTTGTAAGTCTAGCCATTAATGTTAGTTTAAAAAATGCGACTAATGTCAACACTACTTGCTCTTATAATGACAATTTTACCTCGCTTCCTCGATACGAGCTTGCGTATTTCCTAGTTCATCAGTTGTTTCCTTAACGGGACCGTTTTCTTGAGATGTCGCGTCACCCGAATGACTACTCAATCCAGTAGGCGATTTAATTAAACCAGAAGACGCGAGAAAACTACAAAAAAGTACATATCATATGTAAATTCAATACCGCACCCCGGTGTAACAATCTCTGAACGCGAAAATAATTATACATTCATCGTGTTATAACATACAAAACAATCATAAGGTAAATAAAATTTCTTTAATCAACTCACTTAAAATTATCAGCCAATTCGTCTGGTTTTGTAGAGACAGTACTTACGTCTTTCGCATCATCGTTGTCATCGACGCTGACGGATAAATTAAAAACAAACCAAAACAAATCATAAACAAAACAAATTTTCCAAATCAAGGAAAAATAAACAAATAAATAAAATAAAAAATTTCCCAAAAAAAGCGACAAACATTCCAAAACATTTTATCAATTTACCCTTTATTTAGTTGATCGCCTCGATTAGGCGACGCTGCTTCTCCAGAAGACATCGACGTGGAAGTTGTATCGACAACTGCGGAGTTTAAAGCAATTCTTATCTTAAGACACAAATTTAATAATTACAGTATTTACTTACTATATTTATATCTTGATTCTGACGTTTCCATTGCAACTGGAGAACTGGTTACTGCGACTGGTGATGATACTGATCGAGAACTAATCGAAAAATATTATCAGAAAATTGTAAAATTTAACTTTTAAATAGAAATAATTTCTATTTAAGTGTTACAACAAGAAAATTTGCAGTTATAAATATAGCTCAACGAAAAATAAACGAGAATATTACCCAAAACTTCCAAAATCGGAAAAATTAGCCCACCCAACTTCGGTATTTTCGTTTGGAGGTGGCGGCACTCCCCACGGGTTATTTAATTCAGTTGCAGACGCGACTTCCATGGGAACGCTGTCAAAGCTGGCAGTCCAAGCAGCTAAGTATACAAAAAAGGTAAAACTTTATTTTAACATTAATTAATTATCACCAATTGAGTAATTACTACCTTCGTTTTGATCAACCTCCATTTTCATATCCTCGTTGTTTTCAATGTGTCGAGCGACGGGCGACTTCGGCGATTCAGCATCTTCGTCCGAGTCGGTGCTATTATCGTCAGTACTATTTGAACGTTGCGGTTGAACCGTGGGTGAAGTGAGGACTCCACTCGGGATAGAACTTAAAATTTAAAAATAAAACAATTATAAATTTGTTTCATCTTTTTTTCTTTTCCTTTTTTCTTACTTGGGTCGATTTGGGAATTTGGTGAAAGTGATGTCTTGAGTTTTATCCTCCCACACTTTTTCTTCCCAGATATCTTCGTCACTGTCAGCGTCGTCAAAGGGTTGAATTCGTTCATTGCACGCACGTTCAAACAGGTCAGAGTTTCTCTGTAAGTAATTGAAGTATAGTTATTTATTTTATTTATTTCCCGCTTTTAAAAATTATTTTATTACCGCATTTTCTTCAGTTGAAATGTTAAAACTAACCGACGACAAACGTTCCAGCGGCGCACTAAATGTTGACAAAGCATATTAGTCTTTTTTGCTTAATTTATGTGACTCACTTGTTAATGTCTGCAAATTTTACCAATTTATATACAATTTTAACACTTTTCTAGATTATAAAAAAAACTCACTTTAAAGTGTCCTCCTGGTCTCCGAACTCGTCATCGTTGAAGCCAAACTGGTCAATAAAATTACTCGTCATTTGTTGCATCTGATAATCAGAAAAGGCCTGCAATCAGGCCAAAATAATTCTGCTCTGTAGAATTACACCAAAGGCAGGGCATGCAAAACAAAACCAAAAACAAATACAAGAACAAAAGCAGCAGCCAGAAGAATAAATTTAATCCTGAACAAAAATACCAAAAGTGTATCCAAAAAAAAGGGCAGACATTTTGCAATTTGCAAATAAACTTTTGTGTATTAGTTTCAGTAAAAAGTCGTACTTAAGAAAATATCATTTGCAAATCGCAAAGCACCTAATAAAATTAAATGT
Source organism: Stigmatogaster subterranea (assembly GCA_034696085.1). NCBI lineage: Eukaryota > Metazoa > Arthropoda > Chilopoda > Geophilomorpha > Himantariidae > Stigmatogaster > Stigmatogaster subterranea. The sequence continues at coordinate 41,281 of JAQIWS010000115.1, forward strand.
AAGTTGTACTAGAAAAATATCAGGTGGTGGGAAGATGAAAATAATATACAAAATCTTTTTCGTACCTGCTGAAGAGCTGTGTCTTGGGAGAAAGGAATGTCGCGACTGTCTAAGTCATCGTCTTCAGAACTAGACTGTTGTAGAGGCCCACCGACCTGAAGTTGCAATCGATCAAAAATATCGAGATGGAAAATACACAGTTTAAGTCAATCCTCGTAGAAATTATGAGTTTGATTTTGTCGTAAATTGATTTTGTTCGAGTTCGAGGTAACGAGGATTGACTTGCAGAATAGAACGTTGAGTGTTAAACTTACCAGGGAAATTTGGTTTTTCTTGTTAACTTCGGCTAATGTTCCACCCACGAAAGCTTCCCATTTGTGGAGATAGTCGTCGGGGATATCTGGAAAATGGTTTCAGAAATTACGTGACAATTGTGAAATTATTTTTGTTTGGAAATGATATTTCTGATTAAAAATGCTCAAACTACTTTACACAATCATTACCTTTCATTTGGGCTTTGATAAGCTCGGAGGTGGGACCTTTTTCCGCGTTTTCTGCGACGTGATTCGCGATTTTAGTTAAATGACCCATGTAACCCCGACGATTACCTCCTGGTTTAGCTCTGAAAAATGGGACAATTATTTAAAATTTATAGCATAACAAATGTAATAAAGTCTCGTGTCTTATTTTCTAACACGTATGCTACTTTTCCATTTCGTTCACTCAATCTTTAAATTTTTCTGCAACTCATTTTTGCGAATACTGTACATTTTTTGTTTTTACAAATCGAGTCATTGTCTAACAATACCGCAAAGAAAAATTTCACCATTTTCATTTTTGAAACAAAAATTCCACCTCTTACCACTTACCTTATACGCAACATCACAAATTTCCCTTTTTCAAACCCTTTCAACAACACTAAACTGTACTCAACTGTTGTTGTTCATTATCTTCCCACGCATCCAATATCCTCTGCACCAGGCAACACTGATTAAAAAGTTGATGCAACAATGGATGCGAATCTTTGCTATCATCAGCCTCCGTGGGCGCATTGGATAAAATCATTCCGATGCACTGTTCCACTTGCGTATGAAGAAAATTGTTCCACGTGAACTTAAAGAACAAATCCTACGAACGATGAAATTAAATGAAATTTGTGTATATCGCGTATTTCAACCCAATTCATACCAGCAAGACCTCCATTGTGCCCAGATTTGTTAAATCCACGTTAATATGATGTCGATTTGGGGATACGATCGAAGACACTAAACGAGTTGCATGAATACGAGTGTTTCCCAAGGGTTGTTCTAACAACCCTATCGTTGTTGGGATTGGATTTTTCTACGAAATTAGAATAATTTTAAGAAATAATAAAAAAAATGTTTAAAAACAAGTTTTACATGAGGCGGATTGAGTAAAAGTTGGTGAAAATCTTTGAGTCGAGGCTTAAGTGCGGCTAAGGTGTGAGTGACTCCGATCGACATTCGTTCCGCATCCAGAGCCGTCATCTGTTCGTGAGATTCAGGCCTGAAATATAGTGAAGATTGCTCCGTTGCTGGAAGTTGTGTATTTGAACTAGAAAATAAAAATGTAAAAATATTAGATATTTCATGCTATAATTTTCAAGTTTCTGAATTTTACACAAGAAAATTTCAAAGGAAAAGTTGATACAAAAACACAATTTACATATTACTCTGGATCCGAGTTAAAGTAAGTTTGCGTAAAATATAACGAAAAATGTTTATCGAAAGACAAATATTTATCAACAAAAATATAAATTACGAATGTGTCAGCATCTCGACGAAAATGAGAAAAAAAATATTCATTTGACATTTACATTTACATGTTTACATTTAACGTTTTATATAAATAAACAACGATTAGTTAATTTTACCCCTGTTTTTTAAATTCCAGAAGAGCTAGCAAAACAGAAATTCCGTTGACCAAAACGCTCTCATTTTTATCTCCGTTAAACATGTGAGTTAAAAGTTCCGTCACGGTCTCGCTCCTTTTTTAAAAATAGAAATCAGTTTAAAAAATTTGATAATTCGTTTTTAGACTTCAGTTACGATTCTAGAGTCTGCAAAAGTGGATCCGGATCAGCTTTTTCTTGAAATTGCGCCATTTGTTCACGAGAAAATCGAATAATGTCCGCCAATCCTTGAGATGCATTAGCGTGTCTGCTTTCGTCACTCGTTGGATCGATTAACGCTACTAAACGTTGAATTATCCTTTCTTCATTCAACCACTAGAATTTTCGATGAAAAAATAATTTAAAAAAACCAGTAAATTAGTTTAATTACTTTTCGACACTACTTACATCTAAAACTTGTGTTCGTAGATTTCCACTCTCTACACACGTCACTAGTCGTAATAATAAATCCATAATAGCAGACGTGTTGAGATGTGATAATAACAGACTAATGAAATCGTCTTTGGATTTAAGGAACTCTAAAATCTTCAAAATAAACAAAAATCAGTTGCAGACAATAATTAACAAGAATAAAATTTTTATTTTTACCACTTCAGTCTTTCGCATAATTAAAATTCCCATCGTTTTACTAAAGAAACTCGCTAGTAGCGGATTGAGTGGCTTTTCGGTTTCGAGGAAAGTGTACAATTTCGAGAGTAGCGCGTCATTTGCAGCTAAACTGTCATTGATTTGTTGTACATCTGATGTTAATAATTCACACGCTGTATTTGGGTATCTAGAAACAGAGAAAATTTTTACAACTTTTAAAAAAAAACTATGTAAAAAATCAAATCAAGAATTTAAAATTCAAAACCTTTAATTTGATAATTTTTTTGTGCAAATTAACGCGAATATTTTAAATTAACACTATAACATAAAATTGCTTAATCTTGCTAGTCAAATTCAATTGTTAAAATATACAATTTAAAATCTACAATTTTTGTTTTCTTAGAGAAATAAATCTCACTTGTACTTCACTTTCTCCTCCACGTCGTCGGGAGGTTCCATTATAATTAAATTAACCATTTCTTCCATGATCTCCGGACGAATTAAACTGAAATTAAAAAAAAAAAAATACGGTATTGATAATACATTGACACTTAATTTTCAAATTGTAAAAGCGTAATTTACTCACAAATCGATCAAATTTTTGTTCTGTGCTTTGCACTCTTGAAGTATATCATCTTCGTCCATCAATTCTTGCAACGTCACATTCTAATATTAAACGTTAAAATTTGTCAACAAAAGTGTAAATTTACCAAAATAAAAACTCAGTTTCAGTTAATAAATCAAATTAAAATTAAACATCAATAACAAAATAATGGATATATAATAGCAAAAAATTAATGTAAACAAAGTTTCAAAATATTAAAGTAACCAACACAAAAACGTTGGCATAAAAAAACCGATTTAACAACCAAAAAATTAACAAAGAAAACGTTTTACCTCTTTATTTAATATAGTTTCTATATGCGAAGTGGACACGAGATTAAATTTCCAAAACATCGTAGCTAGAAATCACTAAAAACAAACCAAAAAATAATTACAAAAACATCGAAAAAAACGACAAAAACTCGACTAAACCGAAATCACCTTTACCTCCCACTTGAAAACCACTCTAAAATAATTAAAAACAATATCCAAATCTCACTAATCACTCACCAAAGTGTTGAAAAGGAAAAAATTTAACCGATGATTTGCTCTCATTGACAAGATCAAAAAAATTTAGGCTTAACCGTTCAAATTTGTAAACGCATTAAACGCAGGTGTTAACAAGCTATACAAACGGCAAATTTTTCGCTCGTGTGATGACGCGACTCGAGTAAGTAATATTTTGATCAAAAAATCCGGTGTCAAAATTGTACTTTGTTTTTTTTGCTTTGCATTCACGGAGCGCGAATTTGGACGACAAGCCAAAATGGCGGTAGTGAGAAAATAATATCCCGTTATGCCTTGCGGTCTGAGGTCATTTGACGCAGTAGCGACAACTGGTGGCGAATGTTGGTGTACAATGGCGGATTTTTATTGGTTTTTTTTTTTTTGGTTTATTTTTGTTGCTTGTATTTAATTGATAATGATTTTAGAAATTGGACGCAGCTAACGTTTTACAATTTTGTTTCATTCTAAATTTAATTTATATTTTCAACATTTTCACAATTTTAAATTTTTTTCTATTTAATGTTTAAAATTTTCAACATTTTAATTTCATGATTTAAACAAATTTAATTTAAAAAAATTTAATATTTAAACAATTATTTTCTTATTTTCAAAATTTCCCGAAACAATTCAGCAAATTCCCACAAAGCAGATAACATTTACAGAACAATCCAAACATTACTCGCCATTGCTATTCTCAAATTACAATAACCACGAGATTCAATTGTTTCATTTCCAGTTTGGTTTTGTTTTGTTGAAATTAAAGCGATGCAAAATTTTGTGTAAATTTTATAACACCAAAAAAACATTATTCCATTGCAACTAATTCCATGACTGTTTTATATAATAATGGATGGGGGTAATATGCTCATGTCTAAGCAGTACCGTTGACGGGTAAACAATAGTAATAACAATAACTTTATTCACTAATTCAATGACGTTAACCCTTTTACACAAATCAGCAGACCCAAAAAAACCACTGCTTATATGAATAAACTTGTGTTTGTAAGTAATTTTTGTCAATTTTAGCTTTCAAGTTTATGTGTTGTTTGAAATTTTCTTACTTTTGCAGATGATGTTTCTGCAGATTGCTGAAATTGGACGTGAGTACGTACTTCAAGTGCCTGTAAATTTAGAGAAAAGACACGAAAAAGAGTATTGGCGGTTACGTCATGCTTTAGAAAAAGAAGAACCCGATTTTTTTATTCGTAATACAAGTATCCGAGTTATATATATCGCGCTTAAGGTAATTGCTGTCTCTAAAGAATATCAAAAATTAATTATTGCAACTTTGTGTGCTTTAGAATTACTTGGAAGATTTACCAACCCCGCTTTTGGTAAACAGATTAAACGAATGCTCTTGGTGGATTAATTTAGCCGACGATTTAGTTTTAACTTTTGTCTTTCGCTCTGCGCATACTCCCTCGATTATGAAACCCTTTTACGCTGACAAAATTAAAAAGTAAAGATTAATTGTTACAGTACGTGTAAGTGTGGTAATAAACAGCAATTTCAGGAGGCTACTTACATTAAAAGACAATAAATATACATTAACGATGTTGATGGTGAGCATGTTAAGAGCGATCACCTGGAGTCAAGCGCATAAGAGATTTAGAAGTGAACAGTTGTCGTCGTTTATTGACGACTTAAGAAATTGTTTTCTTATTGTACCTCGCCACGCATTTCCATTGGTAAGTGCAAGATATTTGTAGCGTCCTTGATAAATTTGTTATTCTTTACAGGATTTGGATACTGTGGTGATGGTGGTAACCTTTATGGTGCAACATGCTGTACATATTTTCGGGGAAGAAATTGACAATTATTTAGTTGGAATAAGAAGACCACAAATTGAATCTAGTCACGACGTACTCCGCTCGTCAGGAAAATACAAAGCCAGTGGGCAAACTTCTTTGAAAAATGATCTTAAAGATTTAAGGCGAGCATCTACGTCTAGGATTGACACACCGTCTCATGAAGTAAAAATTTAATTCTAAGAATTCTTACAGTACAATTAATGTAAAATATAATATAGATAGCTGATTATACCTACCGTGGTCCTCATTCGGATAGTAGATTACGGAGAGATAGCACCATCCCGACACCACAAAGTATAACGTACTTCATTTTTAATTAAGGGGTTACCCATAAATTATGTCACGCAAACGTTGGGGACGGGAGGACCGGGAGGTTATTTTAACACCTGGACATGTAAAATTACTTCAAAATTGCGAAGAGGGTCGTATTTATCATTTTTGCGTGTTAGACATCTATACAATGGTTCTCAGGGATCACGACGAAAATTGATTTTCTTAATCTTGTTATTTCAAGATAGCAAAATTGTTATCTTGAAATAATAAGATAAAAAACATTTTCTGCGTGACCCCTAAAAATCATCGTACGTCTGGACAACTGATTACACGCCTGCTGTTTTATTGCTTTAGACGTCAACCGTAAATGATGCAGATCTGAAATTTCTGGTGCGACTAACAATTTAATGACTTATTTCTGGAAGATGTTGTAGTGTGACGTCGTCTTTTCAGCCAAAAAATGGCGTCATCTTGCCGAATCATAATCTTAAACAGTGTACAATAAATAATATACATAGTTATATTTTTATTGGTAAAATTTTTAATTTTACTATTTTATTTTGTACTTGCCAGAATAAAGTGAGTTATAAACTTCACTCTGCGTAAAATTATTGTTCCCTTTTTTCCATTATGAAATCTCACAAATTTGTTAAACTTGGCATAAACAAAAAACAAGGAACAAAAAATAATTTCGAAGTAACTTTTATTTTTTATTTAGTACGGTGACCAGTACGGTAAGCATTTTCATCCAATATAATTTTTTTATGAGAACCCAACAAACAATTTTCAAAACACAGGCCATGTTGAAACACTTAATGGACAAACATCGTTACCTGGTGTTAAAAATCTCCAATATCTGAACAATTCAAATCTTGTTCTCGTGTCAACATTCTTTTTTTCTTCTCTACAAATGATCGTACTTTTTATTTTTTAAACTTTATTTTATTGTCCACAAAATTTACGAAAAAAATCGTTAAATCATACATACAAAACAACCAAATGAGTACTGAAAGTGAAAAAGAGTTAAGCATCAGTTCCGACAGTTGGTTATTTCCTACAACTACTGAAACAAAATCGTCTCCTGAATACTGCTATGATGAAATTCCAGTAATTCTCTGACTACAACAATATTGTAGCAGTTAAAGAGATTTTAGTACATAATTTTTATTTCTATTTCAGTGGTCAAAATCAGCTGAACCTCTTCAATCTTGGGAAGATATATCTGACACTTGCTCTGAAAGTGGAGAAAGTGCAGGTTGTAAGCAATTTAAAGTAGGTACTTTTATTTTACTTACAGAAATTCTTACAACAGATAAAACTACCGGTTGATCTGTTTTCAGAATTATTGGAAAAGAACTCACAGTACCACAAAAATCAGTCGACCATCAACTACCCGATTAGGTGCTGGTGGAGACGAAATGCGCGATTTTAATTTCTTCGACAAAAAAATTCCCGCATCAAATCCAATCCGTGAACAAAAGCAAAATTCAGGTATTACTGTATGGCCAGTTTAAACTTTTATTTTAGTGAATTATAATTATAATAATCAATTTATAGCATTACCAACAAATTGGGGTCTTTACAAATCGAAACAAGAAGAATGGAAAAATGATGTGAGCCTAACTTTGAAGCCGCAAACAACTTACCAAGTAATGTTTGGTTGGCCACAAGATAAATTGAAACCGGTGCCAAGCCACGAAAATGTAGATGAGAATAAACTAGGCCAAGCAGTGCCTCCAGAAATTGCTAAAAATTTGAAATTGGGAGAAAAACAATTGACCGATAAAAACTGGAATTTAAGAGGAAATCCGTCAGAGTTTTTGCCAATTTCGTGGTCGTCTCCAGAACCTCGTTGGCCTAACGAGTTAGCAAACACTGCAGTCTGTCGACCAGAGAGTGATAGATTACAAGAAATTAAGGACAGACTTGAGCGAATGACTTACGAGATTCAGCATCCAGTTGAAAAATGGGCTGCTAATTTGTATTTGGATTGAAATTTAAAATTGTGTTAATAATTACTAAATTATTTAAATTATTTAAAATTTAATAATAATAATTTAATAATAAACATAAACTTCACACAGAACATTTGAAGTCGTGTACTGGATAATAACGCCAAAAGTTTTCTCTCATTTATCGTGTAAATGAGGTCCATTAAAAAATATCATATAGTACTGCATTTGCACAGTGAATTGATTTTTCAACCTACAATATTGCATTTGCAAAATGAAAGATTTTTCAACGTTGTTTAACGAGTAGCAAGAAAAATATTTATCTGATGCGATAAAAAATTACCCAATTCCGCAAACTACTCAATGGAAGCATGCAAAACAACAAAATTTTAATCAATAATTAACTTCACGCCTTCAAATCACAAACACCCATCCTTTTAATACCAACTTTCAAATCACCCTGTATAAGATAAAGCGAAGGGGTTTTGTAATTGAAGGTAGCAGTGAGGCTTGCTTTAGGAGTGACGTACTGGAGTCTCCTTGACTCACAACAACTCCTGGGAAGGTCTGAGACTAAGATCAGTGACAATAATTGACGATATTGTCGTATTCTCTAGCAGGGTGATTATTCCTTAATGGAAATGCGGCTTAATAGAAAATAATCGGAACCGGAAGTTAAACACAAGAAATTATCGGCTGAAATGGATGTTTCTGGTTTTGATTTGGAACGAGACCGTGGTCAGCTATTTAAGCTTAATTCGCAAGGTGACTCTATGGAGTTAAAACTCAATTCAGACTACTCCACTGCTGCACTCATCTTTTTTTGTTAATACTAATTTCATTACATTTTATTAGCAACTTTTTATACAGTGGTGACTGCGCGATAATACAACACTCATTGATTAATGTAACTCACTTGGCGCTGAGTATCGCTGCAATTCAAACAAGGGTCACAATGCGCTAGTAAAAGCTGAAAACAGGAAACAATTTATTTCATCAATTTCGTACGCGACGTAACCACAATTTTTTGTGTAAAATATTCTGTATGCAATGACGTCATATCGATACGCAATATAAACGCTCTAACCACCGTAGCTCTAACCAAGCTCTAACAAAGTAACTATCAAGGTAGCCATATTTATTCCAATATGCCTTGCTGTTCAGCTGTGGGTTGTAGCAACCGAAGTGAAAGAGGATACCGCTTATTTAAATTTCCAGCAAATCCTGAAAGACGTAAAATTTGGTTAGATAATTGTAGGGATACCAACTCAGTCTTCATTTTTAAGCGAGAATTGCGCACAGCCTACTATTATAAAGAGGCCTGCTTGAACCAAGACCACCTATAGGTGGTCTTGCTTGAACACAATCATTTAAGTGCAGTATGGTCACCCATGCTGAACATAATTGTAATAATTACTAAGTTGAATTAAGAACAAAAATTTCGCTTTGTGCTAATTTTTTAATGATAAGACGATGTTACTAAACTATGTAGATAGAAATGTGTGAACTTTGTTATAAGTAAGGCTTTGGATGCGCCGTTTTGTGTCGCTATTACTTGGGATGACGAGATGTAGCGCAGACGTTTTCCTCATTCGGGAGAAAGAAAGTGATCGTAGGAAAGGCTTTGATATAAACCAGAATGGCAGTCAAATCAAAATTCTAAGCATGTGCGCGGTAATGCTTGTTTATTACAAGAGTTTGTGAAAACGTGTGTGGGGTTAATTAAATTATAGAAATGGTTTTTTTAATTTCTCACTATTTTACAAATTGAAGTTTTGTACCTATAGTATTCATAAATTTTACTTTTTAATTACAGGTGCATTTTGAGTCTGACCATTATGAACAACACAGAGCGGATGGTCGTAAATTGTTAAAACCTTTCGCAATTTCCACAATCTTTGCGCATAATCAAGAACCTAAGAAGTTGACTACACTGAATAATGACAGTCTAAAGTTGTTTCCAAAGAAAACGAAATGCTATGGTATTAATCCAGATCATATTAACCCAGCTTTGGAACCTAATGGTGAGATATACCCCGTCTGATCTGAAATAACTTAAGTGATAAACGCCATGCTCACATTTCCCAAGATTGACGAATTTTTTTTTTTTAAATTGTTAAATAATTATATTTTTCTTTTAGATGAACTTACCAGACGAGATAAACAATTACATGCACAACATAATGTCGCAGAAAAAGTCGAATGTGATTTGACTCCACGCGAACAACAAATCACATATGGTGATAAAGATTGAGTGAATGTGGTTATTCCGAATTTATGCGACGGATTTTGGGATTCTTCTCCATCTGGACTTATGGCTCAGGAAAATACTTTTCGGAAAATTTTGGGTGATGTTCAGATTGCAAGCTGCAATCAGTGCAAGGTGAAACAAATTTAACAAACGTTTTTCGATCCATGAGCAAAAAACCTGATATAGTATGATAGATAAATTGACATCTCGAGTTCAGTATTTGGAAGCTAAATTAAGATTTTACAAAAGGAAGAAGAAAAAGATGGAGGACGTGAATCGGAAAAAATGCATCAAATAGGTGGATTTAAATCAGTTGTATAAATTAATTGGTAACCGAAATCCAACTACCTGTACTTTATTTTTATTAAACCAAGCTTTAATTCTACTAGAGAGAAAAATGGTCATCATCCTCAATTTGCAGTTGTTCGCGGTGGATTGTCTGCTCACAGCGTGGTTGTAGATTTGTACGGAAAAATCAATTACTTAAATTACCATCCAAGTATCTTTTGAATAGGTAGTCAGTGTATTCAACAATTTTGCATTACCTTTAAATATAAAACAACGATTATCTACAGAATCAGTACTTCAGTAGTATTTGGTGACAAGAAATTATCAACATTATTTATTGAAGAACATCCTTTGTCATGGATTGGTTGAAAATTAGAAGAAAGTTCTTGGGTGAATATTTGTCGCCTTCAAGTACAACGGATTCTCTTTACAGATGTTTAAATATTCAACTTCGAAGTTTAGCGTCAAGGTCTTCAATGCAAGTGGGCTTCTTTTTTGTTCAGCAGTTTCATAATGCAAAACTGCTGATTTTTTATTTCGCATCATTACAGAACTTGAATCATTGTCATTTAAAATAGTTCGAGCAGAAGCATCCGATTCAAAATTTGTTTCATTAACGCTAATTCAAAATCCAAAATTCATTCATCCTATTGACCCAAGTCGTTGCACTTGTTGTTTATGGTGCCAACCAAGTTAAATGAAATTTGGGATGAATTTATGATTAACGACTTTGCGTGTGATGACAGCCATATTTCTTCCAGATACATACGTACTTTACTTGACCAGAAATAGCTGGAACTAAATTAAGGGTTAAACACAATCCAAATTTCTCAAGTAAAATCAGTAAAAATCCTAGAGCGAAAATGAATTTGAGTCAAAAAATTTAATTGTGAAAGAGGGCAAGTGCGAAATTTGTAATCACGAAGAAACTAAAGCACGAACAAATGAATCGCAAAAGAACGTAAACGCGAAAATTTTAACCAAAACAGTTCGACGAAGATCCGCAAACAATACGTCCATGCAAGTCAACAACACTAGATGTTACCATCCAAACCATTAAGTAACACTGAATCGATATTGAGTGATTTGTCATAGCCAATTTCCATGGATCCGGGTATTATGAATGAAAATTCTCGCACGTGTTTTTCCGTGATTAAATTTTTTGCGCTGGCGACCTTTCGTGTTTCTTAATCTGCGCATATTTTTTCGTGGTTAAGATTTTTGCTCTAATTCCAGCACCCCATTATGACGTGTCAGAGCAACTTCCCGTTAATGGCCATGGTAATTTGTGAAATTTGCCACCCGTGGCCACATTCTACTACGGATATCATGCTTGTGAATTATCCGTTGTTGCTCATAAGCTAGTTGAGATATTTTAACGTTAATTTTTTTATTTATTGTTATCACTGTGATAATGAATCTACCAGGTGCACAAACCCTTAATGCAACAAGTTTTTCTTTCCTTATAAAAATGTTCTGCAGATATCTGCAAAATAAGTCTGTGAGCAGCGATTTCTGCAGAAAATAATTTTGCAAAATTACAAACCTGCAGAAGGTCTGCAGAGCATTCAGCAGAATAGTTTCTGCAGACAACCGCGTGCGCAATGCCTGCAGAGTATTCAGCAGAATAGTTTCTGCAGACAACCGCGTGCGCAATGCCTGCAGAGCATTCTGCAGAATATCCTCCACAAATCTAACTATTGCAAATAGCATAACTCATTTTTTTAATAAATATGCTATTTGGTATTGAACTTCAGCTTTAATTGCTATACATTAAAAATGCAAATTGCTATTGTTTGCTGTCAATCTCATCATTGTTTG
>JAQIWS010000116.1:0-53276 GCA_034696085.1 Stigmatogaster subterranea
CCTGCAGTCGCTGCTGCAGCATGGAATCCTGCAAGACTCCTGTAAGACTCCTGCAGGAATCCTCCTGCAGCATGTATGTGCCTCAGGTGATTCTTGCAGGAATATTATTGCACGGCAAATTCTTGCAGGATGCTGCAACATCATTTTGTAAGGGAGCAAACTTTTCAAGAGTGATAAATTTGTTACCAGTGATAAAAACACCACGTAAATGTTGTAGGTTGCCAAATACTCTCTTGGATATTGTTACAAAGTTGTTCCTGTAAAGTGACACCGTTATCAAGATGCGAAGCGGACGGATAAATTCCAAATCGAATTCGGTGGAAAAATTATTTTGGCCCATTACAACGCGTTCGACACTTTCTTCAGAACCTAGACGTTATTAGAAAATTGTGTCACTTTAAAAATAAGTACTGTACGCGTGGAAGAAAATTTTAAGTACTGTACCTTTAAATGCAAATTTGCTGATTGTGCCCAAATTATTTTCAATAAATACAATTTCTTTGAGTAATAATTTGTCGAAAAAGCCGTCTCTAAATTTTGATATTTTAGAAAAAACAAGACGGAATTCTTCGATGGAAGTCGAATCGAACCGGGAACGTCGTAGCGTGGTTTCGATTTGTGTGACGTTACTCGCATTATTGCATTGGAATGATCCTACCTCTGTGCAGATGCAAATTGAGACGTCGTAATCGGTTGGACACGACTCTTCGTCGTCGTCGTGGAGTGACCTTCGTTCCAGTATTTTGATAATGAAAACTTGTGCAATTACCGCGAGAGGTAGAAAATAACCTGCAAAAATAACTGCAAGACATATACAGTATACCAATTATTATCACGTCAGTTGTTGATGAAATAAGATAAAATGATTAGTTTTTCTGCGAACGCGCCGGCTTCCACCTGATGTTCAATATAATTTATATTAGTGCAAATTAAATGAGATACTAAATACTAATGCAGCTCACTTCGCTTATTTCGTTGTGCTGTAAATTTACTGTAACTGGTTGTTGGGCTTGAGATGTATTGAGCATGTTTTTCTCCAATTTTGTTATCTTATTCGAGGATAAATCTAAAATTGTCAATTTTGGTAGCAAACTGACAGCTTTTTTTTCAAACATGACTAAATTACTGCTCGATAAAAAAATACGCTGTAAATCTAGTAAGTTGTTAAAAACTCTCGTGGGCATTGCAACAAAATTACTATAAAAAAATGGTACCATTTGCAACCGGCGAAGAGGAAGGAGAAATTGCAAATCAAATTCAGAAGATAAATTACTCCGGACAACAACAACAGTTAACGCAGTATCTTCCGAGTCTGTGAGCAATATTAGAAAATTAAGTCCCGTTAAAAATAAATTTATGCGTAAGAAAACTTCAGTTACCGGTACCTTTAAACGCGAACTTGCTTATTGAACCCAAATTCGTGTCGGAGATTAAAATTTTCTCAAATGATAATTTTTTGACGACGTGGTCTGTTAGTTCGGTTACATTTGAATATACAATGTTGAATTCTGCAAAACGAGTTTCGTTCCAGGAGTGTCGTAGCGCGTCCTCGATTTGTTCGACGTCACTCACACCATCACACTTGATTAATCGCGCAGCCTCGCAGAAACATACCGAGGAATTCCAATCAGGCGGACAGTACTCTATTTTCTTGTGTTCCGTTATTTGCGTGTAAACATTTGAAATCACCGTAATTACGAGACTGAATACCACAAATGTAACTAAAATACAATACATGTCGTAACTTATAATAGTACCGGTAATTTTTTAGGTTGCTTTGTACATACTTTTAGAGACTTTCATGGTTTGTTGCAGTCTAAGTCTTCCTGTTTATGTTTATTGATTCAGGATGTTACATAATTTATTCTTTTCATTGAGGAAATGAGTTAGGAGAGATTAAGGCGTTTTAATTAGAAAACAATGTTGATAGATGAATATTTACTTTAACTTTTGACATTTAAGGAGTCAAAATAAAATTGTGTTAATTAAGAATATAACAAAATTTAGATGAGAGAGAAAATTTTCTTTTTGTAACAATTATTTTTCTCCCTTTATTTTAATGTTATTAGATAAAATTACAACGTTGACATCTGTGAGTGGCGCTTAGGTTTCTCTTTTTGGGCAATCCTCCTCCGGTCCCCATTCTAACACTCCACCATGTTTGCAGATAACGTACTGTATTGCTTTTTTAAATATCCCTCTACATTTTAAATTGACCCGGTCCCCTTCAGTGTAAAGTGATTTTCTGCTTTGAGGGTCGACCAGAAGTTCGTAAGATTTGACTTGATATTTTAAATATGGACACATATCTAGAAAAAATTGAAATTGACAATAATTATTTCAAACAAAATAATACCAGTCTCAACACAAGCTCTTTTAACAAAATTAAAAATTAGTTAAAAAATTTCGAAATATTTAAAGCGCTAAAAAATGTCATTTATAAGTAATGGTTTAGTGCTTACCAATAATCTTTAACCTCGTAAAGTTTGTTAATCTACCACCTCGTGGGGATCCAGGAACACCGCAGGAGTAAAATATTTGTGAAATTTCATTGATGGTATCAAATTTAGTCACAAAGCCGCCGACTTCAATCGCGTAATACTCGAAATCTATAAATAGTAATTGTAAATTACCCGTAAACATTGTGTAAATGTAATGGTAAATCGTGATTTCTTTTAAAGCCACATACTTTGATATTTTGGTTTTACATTACCGGTCACCGTCACGTAAGGAGTGCGTTGCAACCACCAACACACAATATCTATTGCCGTGCCTCTTGGTATCACTACAGTTCCGTCGTCGGAAAAGGCGTAAGAAACAAATGGGTGTGTTTTTATATATAGTGGTGGCGCAGTTGTCGCTTTAGTAAAAACGAAGAATATTTTATTGCAGGTAGTACGTTATAATTTTATTTTGCGTAACTCTTACCATTATTTCGTATTAGTAACACGCATTGTGGAACTGCACCGTTGAATAAACCGTCTACGCACTGCAATATGCGATTCCCAATTAATTTACCATCCAGGGTACTGGTGCATTCTAAATTAATATATGCAAGATGTGGAATTGGTGATCCTTCGATTATATATCTTCCTTGGTAGGATACTCTCATGTCCTTGTACAATCTGCTAGAATACGTACAATCTCGCGGGCCCGATTTAGGCTCATCTTTATCTGCTGAGTAGGAACAACATACAAGTATATTAAAAATGCAAAACTCATTAAATCGACGTAACGCTAAAAATGGTTCAATATATGTCGCCAAAACGATGGGGGGTTTTTTTTCCTGTAAGTAATTTACCCGTGCAAGGAATGTCGCCTTCTATCCATTCACCTTGCACACATTTTACAACAGGTGTTTCAGTTTTATTGACATATCCTCCGCCGCAATCCACTTCTATAATTGTTCCACTGTCGACGACGTCAATGCACTCTTTTGCTTGTACTAATGGGTCCAAACGGGAGCGTAGGTCAACGCACGAACACTTTTCTTGAAACAAAAGTACGAGTTAATTTGTG
This sequence comes from Stigmatogaster subterranea, assembly GCA_034696085.1. Lineage (NCBI taxonomy): Eukaryota > Metazoa > Arthropoda > Chilopoda > Geophilomorpha > Himantariidae > Stigmatogaster > Stigmatogaster subterranea. Next base: position 3,520 of record JAQIWS010000116.1, read on the forward strand.
TTTATAGTGGTTAAAGGAGAAATTTGCTATTGTTATTATTTCACACTTTCGCATTTAGTATTTGTTGGCTTCCATTTTCCATTCAGACATTCAGCAGTCAATAGTCCCGTAGGTTCAGAATAATTTGTGGCGCACTTAAGTTGTACCAAACTACCACCTGATGCTAATTCCCTGCACTCAGCCGTTTCCAATCCTTTATCCTTGAGGCTTTCTGTTAAGTTGGAGCACATACAACGAGCTGGAAAAGAAACAAGTACTGATTATTCTATGTATACCCTAACTTGTTAATTTGAGAGTAAATATTACCGTACCTTGTTTGCACACAGGAATTACACCTGACCAATTGCCATTCTCACAGACTCTTGTAGTATAATTAATGTTAGACGAGATATAATGCACTGCATTCTCGCCTGTGTATAATTCATATCCTTCCAGACATTCAAACCTAAATTCCGTTCCGTGCAGGACCACTTTAGGATTATCCTGAATTAACGTCTGCAAATCTTTTCCTTCTCGGTAAATTTTTCCGTTGGTTAACTTAATTTCATGAACGGAGCACGAGTCTATCGGTAAATGAAAATATTATTGATCATAAACACTCAAATATTCAGAATTTGTTGTTTGCTTACTACACTCTGTACCAGCATCCTTCCGATGCTTCCATTCTTCAACTGTGCAATTGAGATCTCCTTTTCTTTCCAAGTCGAGAAATTTTGATTCGCATTTAACGGATACGCTTGTTTCTTCGGAGCCTGCAGACACTTTTTGTACTCTAAAATTCTTTCAATTTAATTTAGTGTGCAAGAAAACTTTTGCTACCTTTAAGCGCAAACTTCGTTGCATCCAAATCAGAATCGGAGATAAACAGATTCTTCAGTGCCAACTTGTAGAAAAAGCCGTCTTCTAGTTTGGTTACATTAGAAAACTCCATATTGAATTTTAGAAAATATGTGTTGTTCAAGAAATGACGTAGAGCTTCTTTGGTTTGTTTTGATACACTGTCGCCATCGGACTCAGGTGGTCTTACATCTTTGCATTGGCAAACAGAAGATTTCCGCAATTCTTGTTCAGTGTTTGACGTGAAAACGTGTGAAATTACGGCAAACAAAACAAAATGACCCGCAAACATAACTAAAAATTAGATGTAAACATGTGTACATTACATAGTCTTATTCCTTCTGTTATTTGATGTAATTGTAAAGTACCATAAAGGTATCAAAATTTTGGGTTGGTTTGTTACTTACTTTTACACAGTGTCATTTTTATGACTGAACAGCTCAAGAAAGCAGTAACGAATCATAAGGAAAATGTAATTTATTAAAATTAATTATAAGTTCCTGTTTACATTGGTGTCTTGACTCAAGATGTTAATATTAGATACTCTTGTTAACGGAAATTAATTAGAGCAGACAGATTGAAAATCTGTTAGAGTTCAAATGTAGCAAGTAAATATTTAAATTTTAATTTCTGTTAATAATGGTACAGTTAAAAAATTACGGAATCATATCGGTCCAAATGAAATGACCTCGATTGACTGGAATAATAAAGTAGCGACTTGTATTCGTGAAACGCAGTTTGTAGTACGGTATTTTTTTGACAATAAAACTAACATTAATGCATAATTTAAAACCACCAAATCACACCATTAGTTTTCCCTTCATGCTGCGCCGGAATCAACAATTATTGAAAACAACAATGGATGAGTTACTGAAGGAGAAGAAACCAAAGCTGCTCCACAACTTCTGGAAAAAAATTCAGTTACCTCACAATCAAAATTAAATTTTCTGATTTTGGATTATTTATTTCTCCCAAGAGAGAGAGAGCTGTTTCTGGATGTACTGCAATACCAGAACAACTCGTGGAAGGATTAGAGCAAGCTCAAACATCCAACCTGTTTTCAAAAATCTGTTAACATTCTTGATGTTCAATGAACACCATATCAGATGTTAAGCTGATAAGAACAGATACTACACATATGATCTTAGCTACAAGAGCCGAGAAGCGATAATTTCATCCGAAATTGCTCTTGTCTTCTGATAAAGAAACGTCGATAAAACAGTTGACACGTAACTGAAAAAGTCAGTTTAAAAAATTCGTAGAATGTTCTTATGAATTTGAATGGCGTCAATGTAGAAATGTAACACATATCTTTTATTTTGTATATTTGAAACGAGATTTTTTGAATCAGTTTTCGAATAAATTCTCAAAAATTTGAAAAATCGTGGAAAAGTGATTTGGATTAAAGCTCCAGCGCCATATTTGAAAAATTGTAGAACGGAGATTTGGATTAAAGCGCCACCTGGTTGTCGAAAAAATTGATTTATTAATTAGGCAAGGTCTGTAAATATTTACAGACCATGGTAAAGGATATTTTCTATTTGTGGTCTGGTTTGGTAGCATGATAGATAAACAATGAAAATTGACAGCAACAAATCCAAATCCTTTTTCACCAGAGGTGATATCGTTACGTAATGATTAAAAAAGGCAAGCTCTGTAGGGGGATAGATTGCCCTCCACGCTGTTGCGGGTGCATTTTGATATTTTTTTGTGTTTTGTGTTGCAAGTGGATTAAAAATGTAACCCGCAGAAACTGCCAGTGAAGGGCGTCTTGATTTTTTTTTTGGTGGCTGCAGTTGTCGTCTTTGTTAGGAGGCGCGTTGATTTTCTTTGGTGGTTTGTTGCATCCCACTGTGGCATGTTTTTGTAGTTGACCGATTTGTTTCGTTATTTGCGTCTAAACGTTTGAAATCACTGTAATTACGAGACTGAATCCCCAAATATAAGAACAATGCACATAGTACCGACGTGTTATTCGGGTGCTGTTGTATTTATTTTTAGATATTTTCATCGTTTGTTGCAGTAGTAGTAAGAAAGTAATCTTTTCTAATTCTTCCTGTTTATGTTTGTTGATTAAGTATGTGACATAAAGTATTCTTAGGTTTGAGGAAATGAGTTAGAAAAGACTAAGGCGTTTTAATTATAAAACAATGTTGACAGATGAATAATTAATTTAATGCTTTGGTTAAAATTGATACTACGTACTGTGGGTGGAAAAAAGTAAGGTTTGCTCGGAGGGGGTCCAAAACCTCTGAACTCCGGATTTTAGCGTGACGTAAATTATGAACAGCCCCGAGGTGACATCATTACAAAATGGATGACGTATTGTGTTTGAATTCGGCGTTATGGTAATCTTTTTTGGCAGAAAAGCAACGACATTACCCTGACAGAGCCAGATTCGAGATTCAATGAAATCATTCATAACGTAAGCATTGTTACGAGATTCGCTTTAAATTTTGCTTTAATTCACAACGTGGTACAATGTAATTTATTTTTTCAATACAATTAACCAATTTACATTAATGTTGTTAAGTGCTCATCTCCAATACAAGTTAGACTAGTTAGTAAATATTTAAAAAGAAATTGTTAGTTTAAAGATTAGTAATAAATATATTAATGAGTTACTTTGCTTTTGAGAATGAATGAACATTGACATTTTTATTAATTAGCGAATAAAATTACCGTAATTGTAAGATAAATCGATTCTATAACGTTTTACATATTCAATCGTTTTTCACTAGATCATAAAATTTATTTATTTAATGGCAGTATTTTTAGCATATTTATGCTTCTTTATTCAACTAAAATTTCTTGAGTGCTTAATCAATCTAAAATACAAAATACAAATACAAATGCAAATGAAATTATTTTAATTAAAAAAAAAACAAAAGTCACACGTGAGCAGAAAATATTTTTTTCTCAATAGTTTTGATTTTCTTTCTGCCAATTTACTTTCTTTTCTCGTTAAAAAAAAAATTTTTAAACAAAAATTTGTTCTTCCCACGTTATTATGACGTGGCTTCTGTGGTGGGCACTTCTGTTGTTTTCTCCGGACAATCTTCTTCTGGTCCCCACTCCCATTTACCGTTACGCTTACAGGTCATAAATTGTATGCCTTTTTTAACTAAATCTCCACATATTAAATCGACTCGATCTTCTTCTACGTACAGATATTTTCTGGTTTGATTGTCGATCAAAAGTCCGTACTGTTGGACTTTGTTTTCTACCATTCGGCAGGTATCTAGGCAAAAAACAGATTTTTAGAATTGACGACTTATATGAAAAAATTGTTGGATGTGCCATTTACCAGCGATTTTTAATTTAAGAAATTGCGTTAATTTTCCGCCTTTTTCAGAGCCAGGAATACCGCACGAGTAATCGATGTTTGAAACTTCATTGATGGCATCAAATGCGGTAGTGTAGCCACTGATTTTATTGAACGTAGCGTGTTCTGCAAATAGTAACATCAAATTTAATTTTGAATTTAAAATTGCAATGGTCACTTTTTAAATCAACGTACTCTGGGATTTTGGTTTGACATCTCCAGTTACGGTTACATCGGGATTGCTCTGCGACCACCAACAGGTGATTGATACTGCTGATCCTCTCGGTACCACGACAATTCCGTCTTCAGTTGTTTTGTGAAATTCCGGTGGATACGTCGTTAGCCATAATGGTGGCGCAGATAGAGCTTTAGTCAGAGCGGAGAATGTAATGTTGTTTTAAATAAGTGGTGTTTGAGTAAATCTTACGGCTGTCCGGTATTAATCCTAAGCATTGTGGCATTGCATCGTTGAATTTACCATCTACGCACTGTAACACCCGTTTACCAGTGAATTTAAGATTCTGGATATTGCTGCATCGTAAAGTGACATTTCCAAGATGTGGAACTGGTGAATCGTTGAATAAAAATTTTCCTTGATGGAACGCTTGAACTTGGTTGGACTCTGAATGATACTTGCAATCTTTTGGGGCAGCTGTAGGCACGTCTTCGGTTGCTAAATACAAAAGAAATACCATGACATAAACAAGGCCAAGGCGTGTCAAAAATGATACAATTTACCATTGCAGAAAGTTTCGTTTATCATCCATTCTCCTACAACACACTCTGCGTCTGGTGTTCCCGTCATATTCACGTATCCACGATTACAATCGACTTGTAAAACTGTTCCACTTCCGATGAAGCCAGCGCATTCTTTGACTTGTAGTGATGGGTCCAAACCAGAGCGTAGTTCATCGCACGAACACATTTCTTAACACAAAAATGTGAATTAAAACTTTTTTCAATCGATAAAAGTTAATTTTATTATTAATATGCTGTAATCACTTTGGCATTCGGTATCCATCGGTTTCCATTCTCCAAATTGACATTCAGCGATGAGTGGTCCAGTTGGATTAGAATAGTTTGCAGCGCAGTTCAGCTGTACCAAATCACCACTAGATGCTAATTCCTCACATTCGGCAGTTTCTAATCCTTTATCCGTCAGATTTGCGGTTAAGTTGGAACATAGACAGCGAGCTAGGACAAAAAATAATTTTTCCAGATTATGTGCTAATATCTTAATCTTAATCCGGAATCAATTTTTACCTGGTTTACAGACGGGCATTCTGGCTGACCAAATGCCATTTTCACATTCTCTTGTGAAGTTTACGTTGGATGATGGAGGATTTACTGCGTTTTTGCCTACGTATAATTCATATCCTTCTTCTGTACATTCGAATTTTAACTCTGTTCCATGCGGGACTACTTTTGGATCATCCATAACTGGCAGCTGCCAATCTTCTCCATCTTCATATATTTTACCGTTGTCTAATTTGATGTCTTGAACGGAGCATGATTCTAATCGGAAAAATTTTGTCATTTCCAAATATTAAACAAGGCAATACAAAGTTACTCTTAGTGCAGCGTTCATCAGGATCTTGCGGGTATTTCCATTCTCCAACTTCGCACTTGAGAACTCCCTTTTTGACCATTTCCGGAAATTCTGGTTCGCATTTAAGCGGAACTTCTTGATTGTGAGCAGTGGGTTCAACGCAATCGCGAGCTAACGTCAAATTTCGTTCGTGGAGTTGGTCGTATTTGAGATCGTCGCAGAAACATCTTGAAGGCACGCATTCATTCGTTGGCGCCCAAGTTCCATTATTGCATTGCACGTCGCCGTGATTTTGAGCTACTGGCTCGTGGCTTGGCATTTCGTAATGCTCATCGCACGCTATTTGAGCTTTTGTATCGTGAGGAAGCAAAGCTGACGTAGGAATCTTAGAAACAATTGCAAAATTTGCAAATAAGTTTTAAAATTGTCATTAGGCTACTACCAACCATATTATATCTTGCGTAATCCGACACCGCTGCAGGGACAAAAAATCCATGATCAATCTCCGTTACAATACAGTGACCTGTTAAAAAATTTCCGGCATAAGCATTACAATTTTTCTATCAAATGCACAGAGTTCTCATCATACTTAAACACTCCAGAGGTGGTCCAGACCACATTCCATCATCCTGACACTCGATTTCCTCCTCTCCATACGCCGTAGTATCATCATTACACGTGTAACTCACTTGTTTACTCCAAGTGGTACCACTTATAAATATAATCGATCCATTAACCGGTTCCTCTGGCAATCCGCAATCAATCTCTTAAAAAGCAAATCAGCATGTTTTTTCTCATTTACTATCAGCAATCTTTGTATACAGTATTTCATTATGTAATAAGTACCAGAACATAACGTATCGTTATCACTCCATTCCCCGTCACTGATACACTGCCGAAATTCAGTTCCGTTGATCGCATAACCAGGATCACATTTGTAATACACCCGATGACCATAAAGTTCTGGGACAAAGTTGACAACGCCATTTTCTGGGTCTTCGGGAATTGGACAGAAAACGTCAGGCACTGCAAATGGTGCAGTAGAAAAATTATTAAGGGTAATTTTGACACAAATTGTCAACGTTTTAATTTACATTCGCACTCCGGCGCTCTTCCAGTCCAAGTTCCATCTGCTTGACATTCCCTGGTCGGTTCACCAACCATTGTGTATCCCGGGTTGCACTCGTACGTTGCTGATTCTCCAAAAGTGAAATTTTCTCCTGAGATGGTTCCATTTTGAATTTCTTCTAGTTCATCGCACGGGTTTCCTAATTGATGGCAATTTTTTTTCCCGATTATTGATATATTTTTGGTTAATCTGACAGCTTATTTACCTACGCATGTTAGATTTAAGGGCGTCCATTCAGCGACTTTGGGTTTGGGACTTGTGCATCTGTTTGAAAATTACGAAATTGGTTTGATTTTGTAACTTAGTTTTGTAATTACATGTTTACTACAACATCTTATCAAATTTATGCGACGATGCGAGCCAAGGCAACGCGCTAAAAATACATTTTGGATTTTTATCTGTTGGACTTTAGTAACTTTCTTACTCTATTTGCGAGACGTCTCCATCCGGAGTAAATCCTTCGTCACATTCATAGACCGCGTAATCACCGACGTAATATTCAGTCTTTTCTTCTGCTACAACTAACGTAGCGTTTGGGATGTTGAAATCCGGTGGTTTACACCTGGAACCTAAAATTTAACGAAATAGGTGAATAAAAAACTGCAAATCTGTGAACAGTTGATTTTATATTTTAAAAATTTGTCTCCTGGTGGGTAATTTATGATGAAAATTAGATTACAAAAATTAGACGGTTTATCTGATACCGTGGGAATTGAACTTTGTTATCTGTCATTGAAATATTATAGTCTACCAGAAAATTAGACCTACATACCAATATATTAATTTTCTGCGATTGAATTTTTTTTTTGACTAGTCAGCAAAAAAGTTAGAAAATTTTCTTACCTTCTTGTGTACAAAATGGTTCTTCTCCAGACCACTTGAGATCACCTTGACACGTTCTTTCTTCAGGGCCGACTATTTCGTAACCCTCATCGCAATGATAAGTAGCAGCATCATCAAAATGAACGCCTTCTAAAATGGACACTTTACCAAACTCGATATCCACTGGTTTTCTACACTTCAATTCTGCCAAATAAATGAACCAAATCTTCATACCATAAAACAAACCATAAAATTTATGAAAAATACAAATTTCACCTACCTGGTGGAATGCACGATTTCCCACAAGCACCGTCGCAAAGACATTGGGCTTTGACATTACGACATTTCTTAGTGTCCGAACAAGACGATCGACACTCTCGCTTCTGCTGAGTTATCATGGAATTATTTTTAACACATTCTGCTTCTCCCGGCGTTGCAGTAGTCGGAGTGGGTCCTGGACTTGCTCCAGGACTGGCATCAGATCCAGTGCCTTCAGTTTCATCTCCCGTAGAAGTCGTTCCAACCGTCGTAGAACCGTCGCCGTCCGCCGCGCTAGCCGTTGTTTCTGTTTCTTCTACAGTTGTTTCTGCTTCGGTCACAGGGTCGGCAACTGGAGCATCTGGAGCCTCATCGTCGTCTGCGAATAAATCCAAACGAAGACTGACTTATTGACAATCTTTACTGTGTTAGAGGAAAATTTGTCTTACCTTGAGATAATACAGTGAAGAATGTAGATCCGATGAGTAAAAGAATGAAAAATAAGGAGTTTCTGGAACACATCTTCACCATCTTGGTCTGATGTGAGCTCTTGCGGGCGAGCTATGGTATCAGTTAAGGTTCAGGCCAAGGAATCAAAGTAATTTAATCTCAGTGCGGATAAGAACTGAAAATATAGGCTCTCTGGTTCAGGTTTCACATCGGTTGCTGACGAAAGTAAATCTCACTCTTGTTGTGGGTTAGGATTGCAGATGGCCGTTATGTGATTTGTTTGTTTAGTCTTCGCTTGATACGATGAGTAGTCGTTTGTAATAGTAGTAGAAAGTTGTTTATTGCGTTGGGAATGTAAAGTTGTGAATGAAGATTCGTAAAAATTAAAGTGAGAGAGGAAAGGAGAAAATTCCCATTTTGGGTAGAATTTTTGATAAAGATATCCGGTTGGTGTTGGGTTGCTAAGTCAATGAATTTGATTTTTTTTTTGTAAGTTTTTAAAAGTTAAAAATATTTTTTTAAATGTTGGGATAGCGTGAAAAGTGTTCAAATTATTAAGTTGGTCTGTTTGCGCAGGGCGAAAAAGTTGACCTTTCATTCAAGCGAAATTTTTACTCAGTTATCAATAGTTAATCAGTGGAAATTGGATCTTGTGACATAGCGAATGAAATTTAATTCATGGGAATAAGCGTGAATTATTTGGAGTTAATTTTAGTGATTTACTAAATTAATTATTATTTTGTATCACATTAGTAATTTTTTCTTGAATTCTTCTGCTTGCTTAATGGTGGGCTTAATTTTTCTGCATAAAGTATAAGAATAAGAGTAAAAATAAATCCTTTTTTGGAGCTAACAAGATTAATCCCTTCTAAAAGACATTATTTTTTTTTACGCGGGGCAGTAAGTAAACACGAAAATTTTTAATAATTCAAGGGATAAAAAATAATATTACCATTGCAAATGCGATCATAATAATTTTTCGATCACCTGGTATCACCGCGCACCTGGGATTCGATTTTATTTCCCTGAAACTTTTACAACTTCGTTTTTTTTCTCCTGCAATTATGGTTTTTGAAAATAATTACGAAAAACGGAATGTAAAAATAAAATTTTTACTTGGTTGTTTATTACAGAAATGACTTTAAAAATATTTTTGTAAACAAATATCGAGGACGTTAATTTAGTAAATATCTAAAGAAAATATTCTTTATTTAGATTTCTGTATCTTGTCCAGCAATTTTCCCTATTCTCAAATTTTTTGTTTGTATTTTACATTTGCAACCAGAAAATCTCTCTCCTAAAGCGTTTGTTTTGCTAGATGGAATCGTCTGATACTCTTCTATACAACGTTTTAAACAAGCTGCAGTCTATGATAAAATTACTTCTTAAAGGGCAATTAAGATAAATAAACAATTAAATTGGACTAACCTTGTCAGCTAGTTCAGAAGGAGTCGATAAATTATCATAATGAATAACGTCATCAACGTACGTTCTGCAAATTAACAAATTTTATTTTTAAACCACCATTTTTTCTTATTATTGTACAGTACTGACGTCAATTTTACTGGTAATCCTCCAGAAATAACTTGTATCATTGGCGACACTGACGCAGCATTAACAAACGCTTCAAGATTAAAAGTACAGAAATTAACAGATGAGAATTAGTTCTGAGTTTTAATAAAAATCTTACGCTTGAAAATATTCAGGGTGCAGAAAGCTTCTTGGATATTTTTTGTAAAAATTGGTATTATAGGCTGAAAAAGTACCCTAATTTCATACGATGTATATAAATTAGTATATAAATTAATTGTTATACCGCTTTAGCCATAACCGCGATTAGTGCGAATCCAATCCTTTTTCCCCAATTAACACGATAGTAATCTCGTTCTCCGTAATAATTACATCCACCGGGCAAAATACACAAATCGTTACCTTCGGATAACACGTCCACACACTCATTACAAGTTGCGGAGTAAATGTTAAACGCTTCCAACAGCCTACTCCAACGGGGACACCAAAATTTTCCTTTTTTAACCATTTTAAAATTAGTATCGCGCTCTTATTAATATATTTAACAACAACATACCTGAAACTCGATTACCTCCAATTATATATAAATTTCTCGATGGATACGCCTTGTGATATTTAATCCCAAAATAAAGTAAATCCACGATGGTAGATTCGTGATAAAAAACAAAAATGCAAGGTTCATCCGGAATTTTGTCGACTAACCCGACAACTTCGTAACCTGTAAAATATTAATTATCGATTAAAAGTTTATTTTTTAAAGAATAAATACTACTCGACCATACCGTGCCAGATCGTGGCTATAAAATTCAGCCATATGCTCACAGCATTTCGTTCTTTCTCCGCTCCCAAGCTGGTATATTTATTACATAATGAGGTTAATTTACAAAAACACAATATTATGCCCGTTATTTGAAATACCAGACAGTAATAGATAACGCCTAGTGATTTTATCTAGGAGTATAATTGATTAATTCATTGGATGACTTAGGTGTGCGATTAAAGTGAGCTTAAAAAATATATAGACTTACAATTGTTTGGTAGGTGAGATATATTATGCATAAAATGATGAATAACTGGATTAGTGGATGTTTGGTAAGACTAGCGCCGTTTTCAAAATTAGCGTGTGTGAGTAAGAAATTTGCAGCTCGATTTCGCATTTTTGAAACGAAATTAAATAAAATCTACGAGTTTTTTTCTAAATGAACTGCTAACAAAAAATTAGCTCGGTGAAAGACATAAAAGGAAAAGTGACTCGACCACCTGGAACATCGGCAGCTGTGTGGTGGTGACGAAACGATTACTATATATTTTCAGTGGAATTATTATTATCATTTTTTGCTGTCAGCAGGGGAAAAAAAATCAAGGAATATTCGTACAAATTATTTTTTTCATACTAACTATAAAACAAAATTTATTTTGGTGTTTAATATACAGCAGTGCATTAAGTAATTTATTTTCAAAAGGTTTTAAGTCCGGTACCAGAAAAAAAAAATTATTTGAAAAATTAGATTAAGATTACAGAATGCTTCAAAAAAAATATTTCTTTTTTGGGGGCAGAGCTGAGTTTTCAGTCTTGTCAGGAAGAAATAAATTACATATTGTATTGTATATTCTGTAGTTGCAAAAACTCTTCCGAGTTGTAATTTTTTTGGTAGAGAAGGATATATTTTTGTAACGATTCTTTTTTATTTAATTTATTATTTTTAAGCAAGTCCATTTCTCATTTAAACCTTTTTTATCGTGAATGGTTTCTTTCTTTTGCAACTGCAACAGGAAAACCTTTCTTTAAACGCACTCATTTTAGTGGCCGGCACTGTCTGGTATTCTTCTATACAACGTCTTAAACACGCTGCCGTCTACAATAAAATCACTTTTAAGTTTTAAATGAATTTAAATAAATCTTTAAACTTGGATTAACCTTATCAGCGAGTTCAAAGGGTGACGATGAATTATTACAATGAATAATGTCACCGATGTAAGTTCTAAATATAAAAAAGTTAATGATTTTTACCTTTTTTTAGACAGTTCTTTTAGTACGGTATAAAAGTAGAATTAATTAAATTGTTTGACACCAACTTCAATTTTACTGGCAATCCTCCAGCAATAACTTGTACAACTGGCAATACCGTCGCTGCATTGCACAACGCTATTTAAGACAAAACATCAAATTAAGTGAGTTAAATTTTTTGTTGTTAGAAAATAATAATCTTACACTTGTAATAATTTGGAGTGAAGAACGCTTGTTGAATATTTTTTGTAAAAACTGGTATTATGGGCTAAGAAAAAAAAATTACATTAGATGAGAAAATTTTTTCACAATCATTAAAACTTAAACAAAATGTGAATTAGGCGCAACAACTAATTCTCCTGAGCTTCAACTCGACCAAAAATTATTTTCACATCACAAAAGCCAAAATTAATGTTGGAAGCTTAATCACTCTACTTTTTTCAAGTAGCAAATCTTACCGCTTTAGCTTTAGCAGCGACTAAAGCAAATCCAATCCTACTTCCCCAATTAACTTGATAATTATCTCTCTCGCGATATAAATTGCTTCCACCGGGTAAAATACACAAATCGTTTCCTTCCGATAACAAATCCACGCAGTCTGCGCAAGTCGCCGACGAAATATTCAACACTTCCGATAACCTAGCCCAACCCGGACAAAACAAATTCCCTTTTTTTAAATTCTTTGTGAAGCCACTGCTATCCGATTCACCACAAACAAACCTAAAATCCGACATCCGCCGATTATGCATAAATTTCTCGTCGGATACTCCTTGTGATACTTGATCCAAAAATACAGTAAATCGATAATCGTGGATTCGTGGTAGAAAACGAACACGCAGGGAGAAGCTGGAATTTTTTCTTCTAATCCAACTACCTCATGACCTACCAACAAAAATTTTTATAATAACCAAAATTAGTTGATTTTTCAAACAAACACAAATTATTTCCTTACCGTGCCATAAGGTGGCTATAAAATTTATCCATTTACAAACTGCGCTTCTACTTTTCTCAATTCCCAACTGCGTGTACCCGTTCCTCGATGACGTATGTTTACACACAAATAATATTAACCCTACTACGTGAAATACTAAACAGTAATATAAAGGACCAACTAAATGAACCTATAAGAAGTTTGCAAGAGATTACAAAATGTTATCGAGTTCGATGCTCTTTTTACGGTACTCACGGTTGTTACGTAGACCAGGAAAAGTGCTAGTAGAACTAAAAATATTTGAAACATAAGAGAATACGAGTCCGATTTGGTTACATGAACGTAGGTACCGCTGACCAAAACTTGAGATAAGACTTCTCCAACCATGTTAGCGTGTTGAATGACTGCGTGATGGTTTGTGGGTTGAATTGTAAGTTATTCTTTTTTTTTTTTTTGGAAATATGTATGAGGTGGAAATTACGTTTGTGGGAAGGTGAAACAGGATGAGACTTTATGGTGAATATTTTTGAGTTTTGTGATGATTGAGAGTATAATCAGCCATCTGGAACCGCGCGCAGCTGTTGATTAGTGGTGGTAATGTGTTTAAATTTATTTTGTGGAAAATATGAAATTTTTTGGTAGTTTTAAAGGAGTTGAGTTTGGTTGGATATTTTGGAGAATTTTTGTTTGAATTTTTTTTCGGGGAAATTGGTGATTATTTTTTTAAAATATTTTAAATTTCGGTTAACGAGAGAGTGTGTGTATAATAAACAATATTACACGGAATTAAAACAACAAAATTACCGGTAAATAATTTTTAGAATTTTTTGCGTGCTTTTCGTGAAATTTCCCACAATGTCAAAATTTTTGTATTTTTGGGTGTGACATTTTTTCCAACAAAAATATAATTCAAAGTAATTTATTAAAAAAAAAACACACACATATCTGCAACGGATTGTTTTGTTTTGCATATTTTAACATAAAAATCGTGTGGATTAAGGTTAGTTTGAGATGAATTACACAGGTGTTGATATAACTGGGCAAACGAACTCGGAATATTCGACATCGGTGGATTTTGGAATCGGACGAGTTTTTACTTCTTCTTTAGTTCTCGTTCCTACACGATTTAAAAGTGCACTAAATCGGTTCCCCGGTATTTTTTGATGTCTATTGATAAGTTTTTGTAATTCTTCACATGTCTGAATTATTACATTATAAATTAACAGCATGGAAAAATTTTATTGAGTGAATTTCTTACCCTGCTGGCTACTTCTTTCGATGGACTATTTTCGTCGTAAAAAATTGGTTGACCAATATAAGTACTTCATTTGCAAAATATAAAATAAATTGGAATTTCAAAATAATATAATTCAACAAATAAAAATTTTCTTACGTTAATTTAACGGGTAATCCGCCAACTACTACAGGATATCTTTTTCCGTAATCTAAAAAACAAAAATAATAATTTTTTCCTCGATCCAAAGACCAAAACATCATTTTACTTGGTATAAACCAAGGGCTCCAAAATGCTTCTCCAATATTTGACGTAAATGCTGGCACAATTGGCTAAAATTATAATAAAAAATGCTTACAAATTGATTATTAAATTTAAAATTGGGCAATACAGTATAAGTTACAAAAATATTACGGCTTTAGCAGCTGCAGCTATCGTAGCGAAAGTGGTTTGTTTATTCCAATTGATGATGTACTTTTCGCTACTTTTGGTTTCTATATCCTCACCTAGCGTCGCCACAACGTCGTGACCTTCTTGTAGCGTCGCCACGCAGGCTTCTCTGGTCAGTGGCAAAAAATTTAATCGTTTGTGAAATCGTTTCCAACCTGAATTTAAACATATTTTAATTTCTGCGCAAATTTTATGCATTCTTTTAAATTTAAGATTTATTACCTGTGACCTTGTATTGTTTTTTGTGAGTAATGACGAAACATGTTCTTTTATTTTTCCTCCACATGGCTGTTGCAAAATATACCACATCAATAGGCAGTGCACCTTGATAAAATAGTATCAGCGAGCCCTCTTTCGGCAATCTTTCACTCCCAACAACTTCGTAACCTGTAAGAATAAAAAAAAAAAATTAAATTTTTTTAATCATTAGAAAAAGTCCCCAAGTTAAAACATCTCATTTACCGTGCCAAAGATACGACATCCAATGAAACAGCTTACAAATAGCGTTCGTTCCGGCATGTTCATCCGCAACTTTCCCATATCCTTTTTTATAAACCCTTTTGCAGGCAAATAACCACAGAATAAAAGATGACGCGTAAAATGACAATGCGATGGCTAACGGACCAAAAAAAGGCACCTAACAACATTTAAAAATTTTTAAGGAGAGGTCTTAGTTTGAAATTAAGATATATTGTTTAGATTAAGATGAAATACTGACGATAAATATTATGGAGAAAATTACAACCGGTGTCCATTGATAAACGGTAATGGCTGTTGGTGAGGTAAACGAGCTCCACGTTAAGTTAAAATGATCAACGTACAGAAAGTTATCTAGTGACGTTACATTAGTTGTTAGGTTCTGAAAATTAAATTAAGAAAAGTAGAATTCGAAATTAATGCGGCAATAATGTTTAAAATTCTTGGTATTTACCATGAGGTGAGTCATTTGGATGATTTTTCTTGAGCACTAATTCCAAAATGTTTACGAAATGAACGCCATTGTGTATCCAGGAAATGAACCACCAATCAGTAATTCAAACAGATTGAACATCTGTGGATCTTCAACGTCATCGGGAAACAAAAAAAAAATTGTGTAGGTGTGTAATCGTTGGCAGCACCGTTCAGTCATATTTTGAGTTACGTGTTGTGCAGGTAAACTCGTTTTTATTTAAAATTTTAATAGTTGAACTCGCTGGAGTTTAGAAACAAGTGGGAAAATAATATTTTAATTAAGTGTAGGAAATGCTGGGGAATGATTTTTTTTTTCTTCAAACACAGCTGCCTAGGGAATTTAATGATTTAGTTTGTTTGTTTAATAAATTTTTGCTTGTCGTTTTGCTTGGAAAATTTACTATCTAGGAAAGAAATTTTCGTTATTATTTTATAATTTTATTTGTTAACAAAAAGAACCAAATTTTTAAAAATAACTGTTATTCAGGATAAAACCAAATATTTCTTTTAATTTTATCACAATACAGAAAAAAAACAGTGAAAACATTAAAAATTGATTTTTGTTAAACTTGATTTAGAAAAAATACTCAATTCCATGTTGGTAAAACACCTTGAAACAGCTTGACAGAGCTGGAAATACCGTGCAATATTTATTTGTGAAACACATTTACGCTGTTAGCTCGTTATTAACGTAGCCACTGTTATCCTGAAGAGGTTCTGGGTATTGAATTTCGTCCTTGCCAACAATTTCATATAATTCTTGATCTTTAGCTTTGTATTGAAATTTAGCAAACCATCTTTCGAGGACTGCGTATAATCTATTTCCTGGAACTCTCTGATATTTATCAATGTGATCTTGAAGCGATGATGCCACCTAAAGAGGAGTTCCATTTGAAAATCAATTTTCTTTCGGAAAATTACGGAAATGTTTTGTATTAAGTATTATACTTTTTCAATTAGTTGGTCTTCGGTGTAGTCGAGATCGTAATCAATTGGTTTTCCAATATAAGTTCTGTTTGAATATTTGGGAGAAATTAATTATTTTACATGTTGCGTAACGAGTGCAGTGTAATCTTACGTCAATTTTACTGGTAATCCACCCGCGATGGGAAGAATTGGTAATTTTTTAATAGCATAATTTCCAGTAACGAATGCTGAAAATAAAATTAAGTCGTTTTAACCATAAGAAAATTTAACAAAAATTTTAAAAAATAAATTTACGTCGTGCGAAAAACGGAATCCAAAAAGCTTCTTGAATATTTCTCGTAAATATAGGAATCACAGTCTGCAAATCGTAATATTTAGACTCATTATTAAGTACTCACTTATTGTTATCATCTCGTACCGCGTTAGTTTTTAAAATCATTGGAACGAAATCATTTCGAGTTCCTAAATACACACGATAATCTGCGTCGCTAAATTTACTCTCATCGAATCCTCCCGGAGCCAGAAACACGTGACCTCCATCCTTAAGATGTTCAATACATTCTTCTTCCGTATAATTCGACAAATTAAAGACGTGATTTAACTCTCGCCATCCTGCACAACCCAAAAAACGATTTAAAAAAATTAATTTTGCAGATAAACATCTTAAATATGTTTCGCAACACCTGTCATGTTCGCAATTTTCTTATGCACGACGCCACATAAAGGTCGCAAGCCTTTCTTCCACAAACTAGTTATAAAATAGGTGTGGTCTATAGCAATTGGTCCGTGATACGCGATGAAGATAACTGGACCGTCTGGGATATTTTCCCACCCTACGATTCTGTAATCTAAGAGTAGATTACAGACTTAAGACACCTGGGTTGTCGGCTTTTGAATATTTTTGGTTCGTCACCGTGCCATAACCACGAAAGAAATCGTGTGTATTTAATGACCATGTTTCTTCCGCGGTCTGTCGCGTCTAAAGATGCGTAGCCGGATTCTCTGGATTCTTTGTATGTGTAATACCAATAAATAAACGCGTTGGTATATGTTACAGCTGCGTAGAGAAATGGACCAAAAAATGGAAACTGCAAAAAATTAATTTTAAAAAAATCTAAGGAAGGTGAATTATTTTTATTTCGTGGTGTGACTTACGATAATAAAGTAGAAAATTGCGAAGAAAATGGCTAAATGGAATAAATTAGAAAGTGTGAATATTTCGTCAAAAGCGTCCGACATGCTGGGGTTATTCCACGTGAAGAAATCCACATGACTGGGCGTAGTCTAAAATTTAAGAAAAAATAGAAATTTTAGTGTAAAAAAACTCAGATTAGCAATCATTTATAAAAATATTTTTGAATCAATTTTGGAGTTAGCGCGTTAATTTTCAACTTTTAACTTGTCTTTTTCATGTTATTTAGTACTGAAACTTTTAATTATTTGGTACTAAGTATTATTTTCTATCTCCTCGGTTACGTACACCATAAAAATAAAACTACGCAACGTCACAAAAGCGACTGCAATAAATTTAATCATTGCGCACTCCCACACAAAAGTGGAACAGAATTTTTAATTTCCTATTCTTTGCGTGATAAACAACAACATCTTGTTTACGTTTTCTACGTGAGTTAATTCATGACGAGGTCAATATCACGTCCTTGAATCATACTGCGATAAAACACTTACATTATATAGCTAGACAAAGTGCGAGATAATAATCATATTTATTTCTCAAAAATTCGTACTCACCAGTTGCGCGTTACCGTCTGCCATTGTGAAGCACCAGTGAGGAAATTAAAAGAATAAAAATAAAAATATGTCGTCACGTGATTGAATGCATTTCGAATGTATTTCACAATTCGATATTGTATAATAGAAATTAATTTTTTGCGTGTTCCTTGAACTGTCGATATTTTTTATTCAAAATTAAAAACCCTCACAACCGTAAAATTTGTACAATTTAATACATTACAAACTAAAAATATACTACTTGATTTTTTTTAGACAGGGAAGGGGGTAAAAATATTAATATCAAATTAATACGCAGATTTATTAATTGTAAATCGATCGGTTATTCCTGACCAGACGCATCCTGGAATTCTTTGATGTTTTCGGATTAAATCTTCCATTGCAAGAGCAGTCTTAAAAATATATTTTTGACTGTAAAATAAATTGACTGTGAGTATGTACTTAAGGTAAATACCTTGTTTGCTAGTTCTTCAGGTGTGGCGCAGCTATCAAAAGGTATTGGTTTTCCAACGTGAGTTCTGAAATCAATTTTTGTTGAAATATTTTTTGATTTGACTTTGATTTGATTCCCAATAACATACGTTAATTTAACTGGATATCCTCCGTAAACTGGCGGAACTGGATAAGGTATCTTCTCTCTCAGGTACACAAAAATAGCTAAAATAATTATAATACAAATTTAGTCATGCAAAATGAGTTAGAGAAATTGAGATGATATTACGTTTTAAATGGATTGGCACTCTGTATGCTTCTCTAATATTCGTAGTAAAAATAGGAATGATTGGCTGGAATTTCCAAAACAAATTTGAAATCAAAGTTCTCTAAGATTAATTTATGATTTATTTTTTATTTACCGCTTGGGCGTTAATAGCGACTCGAGCAAATCCGCTTTTATTTTGCCACAAAAGTTGATAAGTTTTTTGGTCACTGAGAAGAGCTTCGTGCGAACCCCCAGGTGCGACCATAATACTATTTCCTTTTCGCAGGCAATCGATACAACTTGCTTGAGTTCCCGCAATAACGTTGACAACTTTGCAGAACACCTCCCAGCCTTGTGGCAAATATTACAAAAGTAATAATATTTACAACAACCACAAACAAATTTTTAAAAAAGTCAGATTTTGTAGATAAACATCAACGAGGTAGAAAAAAAACACAGGACGAAAAAAACACAGGACAAAACACACGAGAAGACTACAACTGGAAATAAACTAAAACACACTACACACAAGAAGTACAGTATAATATTAAAACAAACGGTAATACGGTAGATAATTTTTTACCAAGGACAGAACTGGTTGAAGGTTGAGGTTACACAACACATACGTTACAAAAAGAGGTTAGGTTACCTGTCAAATTGGCAAAAGAACGGTGTACTACAGGAGAGATTCCCTTTCCATTGGTCTTCACCATACAATAGGCCCAAAAGAAATACATATCCAAAGCAAATGCTCCATGGTAAGCAACATAAATCGCTGGACCCTTTTCTGGAATATTTTCTTCTCCTTCTATGGAATATCCTGTTCCGTTGTTGATTTTTTTTTTTTTTTGGCGGAGGGGCATTTACATTAATTTTGAAGAGGGGTTGAGGGGGGAAAGAGGAAATGTTCTTTTAAATTGGTGGTGGTGGGATAAGTTATGGTGTACTTACCGTGCCACTTTTGACTCAAAAGGCACCAAATGTTAGCAAAAAAAAGACGCAACGCTCGGAGTGGGTCATCGTCGTCTAATTTAAAACCGAGTTGTTTCGCGACGAATCTTGACGTTACGTAGATTAATACGATAGGCCAGTGAAGGTAAAAGAATATTACCGACCATAAAGGAGTGAAAAATATAATCTGGAATTATAGATTTGGTTGTGTGATTGATTAATAATATTTTTCGTGTTTTTTTTTTTTTTGTTGTTGTTGATTATTTTTGTTGTTAAATGTTTAAAACTTTAAATTAAAGAGAAAGTGTTTTAACGTGTCGACCTCGTTAACAATTCAACTTGTAAAGATAATTTTTTTTTTCCGTAAATCACATCGTACTTCCTGATCTGAGAACGTGAGCGTTGTGAATAGATCAATTTGTGCTCAATTTGTGCTCAATTCGTGACAGGATTTAAGGAAGTAAAGATTGAAGATGGTACAAATTTAATAATTATAATTACAAAACTACGTATTTTTAAAAAAGTGGGACTTACCGAGAATATAACAGCACTTAAACACCAAAATATAATATCAGAGCTCTGCCATGGTAGAGATATAGCTTGAATTAAATGAATATTCGATTCGTTTCTGCACGTTATGAATGATGCGTCGTAGAAACTCATTGTGATTCGATGATTAAAAGTTGTTTATAATAAAATTTCGTGATGGTGTTACATAAACTTTGGAAAAAGAAAGAAAAATTGACTTAATTTTTTCAAGGTGATATTGATTTGATTTTTTGCCTGATTAATTGATTTTTGATTAGATTTTTTAGGTTGGAATTATTATTATTTAGCTTATTATTTTGTTAACTTTGGATAGTTTACGAGGATTAAAACTCGTTTTTGGCTAATTTGTCACATAAAAACAAGTGATACAGTGCGGAGATTGACGAAATTGCTTTTTGTTACATAACGGACGAGTTTTAAACTTTTAAAAACTGAGTTAAAGCGGTTTACCTTTAGTCAATGCCACATTGCGGAATTGCGTTGGTTTTGTGTGTATGTGTGCTTGGTGAATTCGGGTGATAGAATGAGGTCCAGGTTAGGTCGACGCGTTGGCCTTACTGAGCCACCTCACATGACTACTCTCATTTACATAAAAATCGCGTGGTTCTGCGAAGAAAGTGGAGATAAGTTTTTATTGCATTTATCTGTAAAATTCAGAAAATTCAACTTATTTTCAGGTTTCACAATTTATTATTTATTTTAAGTCTGACAAAATTTTTTTACTCTTCGTTCTTCTAAAAAAAATGTAATTGAAATTTCGCAGCAGTAAAAACCGGAGAGAGAAAAATTGTTCCGGAATGCGGATCACTCAAGCGTGGTAATTTTACCGTTCGATGGAAATTAATGATATTAGAACAAAAGAATTTCAAATAATAAATTTATAACTTTGATATAAAGTTAGGCCACTGAACTTCATGCTTTAAATTCGTGCTCTGTACGATATTTGTAACGAAAAAATTTTTTGTTAACTGGTTTTAAATTTCGCAAATTCCTCACGCAGCGTTTCTACCATTCTGGTTTATAGTTTCAAATTTACTTCCGGATACACCTTACCACTTGATAATTCGCTGCGAGCTACTTTTTAATTCAGAGCAACGCCTTCGTATTTTTCTGTCACCTAGTCAAAGCAACTTTTACTCTCCTTGACATTTAACTTACTCAATATATCTTACTAAAATTTTATTCAAAATTTTTTTAAACATTAAAATAAAAATAAATTAACTGAATAAATAAAAAATTCAAATTTAAATTTAAATATCAATCACTCTTGTTATTGTTTACAAAGTTTTTCTAAACTTTACCAAACGTAGCAAAATATTTTACACTCTACTTGAAACATCCGTGACTGATGTAACCGCTAGAGGGCGTGGGTTCCACTGACCTAAATTTCTTAGGGTTGCTTTTGAGGTGCGTCTCCCCTTAATTTTTTTTATTTGGAGTAAAAAGTGACGAGAAAAAAAAAAAGAAATAAGATACTGGTAAATGACACCTTAATCTCGTCAGAAGACTATATCTCGGCCGAAGAGAATCCGGGGAGTGAAGTGATGCAACGGTGAGGAAAAAAGAAAATCAGGTGATTGCATCAGGTGATTTCACGGTGTTTGTATTTAGATTACTCTTAATGTTTTCCATCGCAAACAACGAGGTCAAGAATGCGTTGTTTGATGACTATTAATTCAAGCGTGGAATAAGAGATTTTTGATGGGGTTATTGCGTAAAATATTTCGTTATAAAAAATAGAACTGACTAATTCGGTTGAACACAATTGTCAGTGTTTTAATTTTGTGAGTCACATTTTAATGGCAAGATCCAAGACGAATTTAAATATTAAATTGGGGTTGAGTCACAATGTTTTTACACATCGTTTTAAATGTGCTCGTATGGCAATGAATTTGCGTTTTCAGAACAGAATAAAAGCGGATTACGTCAAAATCAAAGATAACGGTTAATGTATGTTGAAGTGAATCATGAAAAACAAAAGTAACGAACGCATAATAACAGTCAGAATTTAAAAACAAATTAATTGGATTGTACAGTATTTACGACGTGACTTTCAGAAAGAGAACATGCAGTATACGGAAGTGTTTGACAAAGTGTTTTCCCAAAATTTAACGACTAACGTGAGTTGAAAAAATGGTTATGATTTCAGTTAATATTTTGCATTGTTTGTACAGAGCACAGATGGTACTACAATTGAAAACATGGTTGATTTTGCGGTAAATGAAA
The DNA here is from genome assembly GCA_034696085.1 of Stigmatogaster subterranea. Lineage (NCBI taxonomy): Eukaryota > Metazoa > Arthropoda > Chilopoda > Geophilomorpha > Himantariidae > Stigmatogaster > Stigmatogaster subterranea. The sequence continues at coordinate 26,096 of JAQIWS010000116.1, forward strand.
ATAACACTATTACGTGGGTCAAGGATGTTTTTACAAGCGATTCTGCAAAAGAGTTTTACAGCATTTCATCCATTGCACTGCTCGTGATTTTTATTGTGGTGTGGTAGATTTGTTATTGCATTCAACAATTAAATATTCTGAATCTACAATTTAACAAAATTTATATTTAGGGGCCGATAATCGGATTCCTAGTTCAACTTTTTTTGTGGCACGTGATAGCTCTACTCATATGCGGATGTTACCAATTAAGACAGAGAATAAAATGGGGATATGTAAAAATCGATATTGAAGAACTGAGAGATCTGGTGTTCAGTTGGTGGAGATTTCTTGGAAGGATAATTTACAGTAATAGTTATAGAATTGTGAATATTTCCAAATTAACATTTGCGATTTTTCTTTCAAAGAGTACGAAGTAGTGGGTGTGGAAAATTTTCCAAAAGATTGTCCAGTTGTGTTAGTTGGGTTCCATGGAACATTTCCAATAGACTACGTAAATATGTTTTCCGTTTGGAATAATATTCTTAAAGGATGTCCTTTACCGTTTTGCGTAGGTGATAAAAATCAAACTAACCCAGGTAGAATTAACTTTAAATGGGAAAAGAACTATGAGAGTAATTTTTAACATAAATGGTGTTCAAATATTTTCTTTTCTTGCAACAGGCATCTTGAAGCTTTTGGTGCAAGTTTTAAATATAGATGTTTACACACGAGAGGAACTTATAGAATTAGTGCAAAATGGAAACTGGGTTATGCTTACACCCGGCGGAGAAAATGAAGTTTATTACAGCGACGAAACGTATAAGTTACAATGGAAACACAGGAAAGGATATGCTAGAGTAGCATCAGCAGCTAAAGCAGTAATAAAAATAAAAATTACTAATATACTCCGTATTTAAGACTTACAATATTTTTTTGGTTTAAGGCAATCGTACCTTATTTTACCAAAAATCTGCAAGAAGCCTTTCGACTTCCGTGGTATGTGGAAAGTGAGTAACAAGACGTCCATTCTTACGAATTGAGCTTTGTACTCCCTTCTTTTAACAATTAATCATTTTCCTTACTTTGCGGTGCTGCAGTTGTTTGGAGCAAAAAGTTCGTCTTTTCACACATGTTTTCGTCGTTGTTTAGTGGCCTTCTTCCCGTGAAATTAACGTAAATATGATTTTATTTTTATTTATTACCGTTTCATCATTTCGATATCGCTTTGATAATCAATGTTGAGTTTATCCTTGATAGAGATCAGTAGCAATTAATGCAATTACATGATCTACATTCCATATTTTATCTCCGAAAACTTAATTTATTCATGTAGCTAAATTTTCAAAATTTTACATTGTAGAACATTTTATGGCCCTCCTTCGCTGTATGATGAAAATCGCAGTGTTGAGGAGTTAGCTGATAAGGTACGTTACTTAGTAAATTTTTTTAACGAATTTTTCTTGCGAGTCAATTTTGGGAAATGTGTATTATTGGGTTACCAGGTGCGGTTGGAGTTGCAACGATTGATTGACGACAATCAACGAATTCCTGGAAATCAATTCCACGCTGTATTAGAAAGATTTTGCGGTAAAAGTAATGGGAATCGCACAAAACTGTTTTTACCAAAGCACACAATTGATGGACCTAGAAATCGAGAATTAACGCAACCACTTATCGAAGCTGTATAATGCAAGCTGTATTTAAATATTTTTGCACGACCAAAGTATGATAAGAATTGTTCTTTATGCGTAATAGTTTTTTATTCTGCTGTCTCTTTTTTAAGAGCCAGGAACTCGATTTAGCGTCTCGTCTCAACGCGATAAATTTGTTAAAGTGCTGTAGTTGTACATATTGAAAAATAAAAAATAAGAATGATATCGTTGCTAAAACTGCCAAATTTAGTTGTGTGTAATTGGTTCAAACAAATGATGAAATTTTTTCTCGACCTTTAAAATCGTCTCTATGTACAGTAATTTTTTTTTTACAAATAACAAAAAATAATACATGACCGGCATGGATTAAATCCGATGACTAGTTGTTATTTATTTGGTGTATTTATCACTACGAGACATCTTGAGGATGTTATATGTTTAGCAGATACGGCAGATAACAATAGGCAGAAACGGTATGTTTGCAAAGATGATTATAATCATACGATATATTTTTTTGTGTACAGTATTTAAATCTTTCAAAATCTAGTAGGTAAAATTTAGGAGTGCTATTTATTTAAATTTCTTATCTACCACAACCTTCACGACCAATGAAATAGTCTAAATCAAGTTTTTCTTGACATCAGATTAGATAAATTACATTTGGGTATCTCAACAACAATTTATTTAATTAACGAAACATTTGTTAATAAAGGTTCAATTGATTCTTGGTCACAGTTCTCAATATCACTAGGTTTAACTCTTCGTCCACAAAATCGTTCCAATAGCGCGCGCAGTACGCTTCCAGGTATTGGTTGATTATCCGCGATAAGCTTTTCCAGTGCAGCTTTAGTCTGAGTAAAAAAATATTACTACTGTTATCTACGATTATGAGAATTAATTTATTTTATTTTACCTTTCCAGCCAATTCTTCCGGAGATACGTTTTCGTCATATGGAATTGGATTTCCAAAATATGAACTAGATTAACGATTAAGACTTCGATCAAATTGAATATTTCATTTGTATACACCAAATTTTATAATTACGTGAGTTTTACAGGCAGACCGCTGAATATTGAAGGCAGCACGCGTGACCAAACAAATTTTCGCTGCAAAAACGCTTTAAACACGTTTAGATAAGAATTAGGTAGGCAAAGTGAAAACTGTTGAATCTTTGTTTATCAGTTTTACCTTCCACATACCAGGGCTTGCGAAAAGCTTCTTGAATATTCCGAGTAAACCCTGGTACAATTGACTGCAAAATATATTGAGGTTTGAACCAAAGAGCTTAAAAAATTGATTTTATCAATCAATATTCGTAACCTTACACATTTGCTTTTTATTGCAACGCGCGCAAATCCCATTCTATTTTTCCAGTGTAAAGTGTAATATTCGTTGCCCCACAGAGTTTCCTGTGCTCCTCCGGGTAGAATGCCAACATCTGTTCCGTTTTGTATGATTTCTACCAGCTCGTCTCGATTCCAACCATACGTGTTTACGATTTCATAAAACGTTCCTGATATTCCTGCAACGTGAGAAAGCGTGTTAATTAACGTTTAAAACTGAAATTGATTCATACGCTGTAGTTGCAACGTAACGTCTAACGTCTGAACAAAATTGGTTTGTTTAATTTGATTTTGTTACCATTTGGAGATCGAGAAGAGGGAAATGTAGCTCCTGCGGGAATTCCACGGTCGGTAAATATTCGCGTCCAGCTACTCCAAATAAAGACTGTATCCACGGGAAAAAATGCGTGTAACGTTACATATACTGCCGGTTCTTTTGCTTTATCGCCCACGAAAATATACTCGTGATCTAAAAAAGATATTTTCGAAATTTACAAAAAAAATATGACACACAAAGTACTTAAAAAAAATCAGTACCATATATTACTCTAAGCAGTAATCTCCACCACCAAAATATTACTTTTCGCGTTTCTTCGACGTTAGCTTTTGATTGCCCCGTCAACAATTTCTGCTTAACGCGTTGATAGTAATAAATAATCAATGCAATTCCGTAAAACAAAGTGACGTGAAAAGCTAATCCAACTACGGGACCCTACAAATTGTAATCATTTATTTTAAAAAGTGGTGAAACTGGAAAAATCATGTTGCTGTTACAATGATCAGAATAACAGATATTGTAACCGCGGCATTGCGGTAGAATTGAACCGCGGAATCGGTTGTAAAGAAATCTAACGTAAACTGCTCATCGACAATAGCTGTGTCATTGTAAATATCTGGCACCGAATTGAGTGGTACCTGAGTTGAATTTGAAACCGTTGTAATTTTTACTTTGAGATAAATAATTTCTAATTAAAATACTTACTGAATTTTGCAAAGATTCGTAAATTGTGCTCACAAGTGGAGAATAATTTTTCATACTGCTTGAAGTTTCTAGTGAACAACGAAGTCGAGAGAATTTTTCCTAATTGTACATACCGTAATAATTTCTCGAATTATTAAATCATACATGTGAATCATGAATGATCAGGTGTTTTCAGTTAACAGCCTGCATTTTTGTACAGAGCACAGATGGATTTACTACAATTGAAAACATGGTTGATTCTGCGGTAAATGAAGCTAACAGTAGTAACTGGGTCAAGGATGTTTTTACAAGCGATTCCGCGAAAGAGTTTTACATTATTTCATCCATTGCTTTGCTGGTGACTAATATTATGGTGTGGTAGATTTGTTATTGCATTCAACAATTAAATATTCTGAATCATCAGTACAATACAATATTTAGGGGCCGGTAATCGGATTCCTAGTTCAAACTTTTTTTGTGGCTCGTGAGCTCTACTCATACGCGGATGTTACCAATTAAGACAGAGAATAAAATTGGGATGTGTAAAAGTCGATATTGAAGAACTGAGAGATCTGGTGTTTAGTTGGTGGAGATTTTTTGGAAGGATAATTGTAACGTGCAAGCAGATACGTTAGAACGAGTTGATTAACTGTAGGGGTAGTTTAATTTTGTTTTAATTGTTTAATTGAGGACCAGGTGCGCTAATTGACTATACGATTTTGTACGATTTATTTCTGAATAACGAGACGAGGGAATAAAGTCGAGATTCAAGTGAAATGTGGTTGTGAAATCGTTTTGTGCGCAGTAACCACGGCGGAGCGGCAGCGAGCTTGCGCGCGTTACAACCGCGTATTCCACGGCCTCGCGAGTTTTTTGGAACTTTGAATTGCGCGCGTGATATTGCCACTCCAACGGTGCGTGGTAGGTCGCCCGTCACATAATTTACAGTAATAGTAATAGAATTATGAATATTTCCAAATTAACATTTTGATTTTTCGTTCAAAGAGTACGAAGTAGTGGGTGCAGAAAATTTTCCAAAAGATTGTCCAGTTGTGTTAGTTGGGTTCCATGGAACATTTCTTATGGACTACACAAATATGTTTTGCGTTTGGAATATTATTCTTAAAGGATGTCCTTTACCGTTTTGCGGAGTGACAAAAATCAAATTAACCCCGGTAGAATTAACTTTAAATAGGAAAAGAACTATCGGGGGTAATTTTTAACGCTAATGGTGTTCAAATATTTTCTTTTCTTGTAACAGGTATTTTGAAGCCTTTGGTGCAAGTTTTACATGCAGATGTTTACACACGAGAGGAACTTAGAGTTAGTGCAAAATGGAAACTGGATTATGCTTACACCCAATGGAGAAAATAAAGTTTATTACTTGTACAGCGACGAAACGTGTAGCTTACAATGGAAACACAGGAAAGAATATGCTAGAGTCGCATTGCATGGCAGCTAGAGCTGTAATAAAAAAAAAAATTACTGGTACGATTTTTAAGATTTAAAATATTTTTTTGGTTTAAGGCAATCGTTTCTTATTTTACCAAAAAAATAGTAGTAAATTTTTTACACAAATTTTTCTTGCGAGTCAATTTTGGGAAATGTGTTTCATTGCTTTAACAGGTGCGGTTGGAGTTGCAACAATTGATTGACGACAATCAACAAATTCTTGGAAATCAATTCTACGCTGTATTAGAAAGATTTTGCGGTAAAAGTAACGGGAATCGCACGAAACTGTTTTTATCATGGCAAAAAATTGATGGACCAAGTAATCGAGAATTAACTCAACCACTTATCGAAGTTGTATAATGCATGTTGTATTTAAACATTTTTGCAAGACCATTATACAATAAAAATTGTTCTTTGTGTGAAATAGTTTTTTTGTCCCATTTTTAAGAACCAGGAACTCGATATATCGTCTCGTCTTAACGCGACAAATTGGTTGAAGTACACATTGAAAAATAAAAATAAGAATGACGTTGTAATTATTGATGCTAAAACTGCAGAATTTAGATGTGTGTAATTGGTAAAAATCAATTAATCTTATTTTTGTGCAGAACCAACACTGCCAAAGCAATTGATCTAATATAATTTGGTTTACTGTGTTAGCAAAAGCAGATAAATTAAAAGACGAACACAGAGAAAAAATTATTGAACACAGCAATAATTTTTACCATTGTGTCAAATATTATACCAAAAACATTGCACATTTAAAGTAAATAACAGGTAAATAACAGTATCTAAAACAGCATCGTAATATCTTTTATGTACTGAGAAAGGTATCTCAAAAATTTCCATTTTAAAATTAACGTTTTGTTTTTAATTTTTTTTTCAACTTGTAACTCGAATACCCATGACTAGTTGTTATTTATATGTTGTGTTTATCTCCCAAGGAATGAGACATCTTGAGGGTGATACATTTACTGCTAAGCCTGCCGCGAAAAGAAAACAATAGGCAGATGTTTGAAAATATGATTATAATCTTATATTTTTGTGTCTACAGTATAATCTTTTGAAAATCTAAAAGTTAAAATTTAGAGCAGTGCTTTTTATTTAAATTTCTTATCTATCACAACCTTCAGGAACAATAAAATATTCTACAAAAAAGTTTTCCTTGACATCAAAATAGATAAATTCCATCTGGGTTTCTCAACATCAACTCATTACATCTACTTAAACATTTGTTAATAAAGGTTGAATTGATTCTTGGTCACAATTCTCAATATTACTAGATTTAACTCTTCTTCCACAAAATCGTTCTAATAGCGCGCGCAGTACGCTTCCAGGTATTGGTTGATTATCCGCGATAAGGTTTTCCAATGCAGCTTTAGCCTGAATAGAAGAAATATTATTACGGAGTTTTGTCTACTTCTATGAGCGTTATGTTATTTATTTTACCTTCTCAGCCAATTCTTCAGCAGATACGTTTTCGTCATACGGAATTGGATTTCCAACATATGAACTAGATTAATGATTAAGGCTTCGATCAAATTAAACATTTCATTTGTACACACCAAATTTTATAACTACGTGAGTTTAACAGGCAGACCGCTGAATATTGAAGGCAGCACGCGTGACCAAACAAATTTTCGCTGCAAAAACGCTTTAAACATGTTTAGATAAGAATTAGGTAGGCAAATTGAAAACTGTTCTTTGTTTTTCAGAGTATTACCTTCCAAATACCAGGGCTTGCGAAAAGCTTCTTCAATATTCCGAGTAAACCCTGGTACAATTGACTGCAAAATATATTGAGGTTTGAACCAAAGAGCTTAAAAAATTGATTTTATTATTCAATATTCGTAACCTTACACATTTGCTTTCTATTGCAACGCGCGCAAATCCCGTTCTTTTTTTCCAGTGTAAAGTGTAATATTCGTTACTCCACAGAGTTTCATGTGCTCCTCCCGGTGTAACGCCAACATCTGTTCCATTTTGTATGATTTCTACCAGCTCATCTCGATTCCAACCGTACGCGTTTACGATTTCGCCAAGCGTTCCTGATATTCCTGCAACGTGAGAAAGCGTGTTAATTAACGTTTAAAACTGAAATTGATTCATACGCTGTAGTTGCGACGTGACGTCTAACGTCTGAACAAACTTGGTTTGTTCGATTTGATTTTGTTACCATTTGGAAATCGATAAGTGGAAGTTGCTGCTCCTGCCATCATTCCGCGGTCGGGAAATATTCGCGTCCAGTCACTCGCAACAAAAGTTCCACTCACAGAAAAAAATGCGTGTAACGTAACATAAACTGCCGGTTCTTTCGCTTTATCGCCCACGAAAAAATACTCGTGATCTAATAAAACGTATTTTTAAATTTCCAAAAATATGAAACATGAAGTACTTTAAAAACAAAATCTGTACCATATATTACTCTAAGCAAAAATCTCCACCACCAAAATATTACTTTTCGCGTTTCTTCGACGTTAGCTTTTGATTGCCCTGTTAACAATTTCTGCTTAACGCGTTGATAGTAATAAATAATCGCTCCAATTCCGTAAAACAAAGTGAAGTGAAAAGCTAATCCAACCAAGGGTCCCTACAAATTGTAATCATGTATTTTAAATCTTGATGAAACTGTAAAAATCATGTTGAAGTTACAATGAACAGAATAACAGATATTATAACCGCGGCATTGCGGTAAAATTGCACCGCGGAATCGGTTGTAAAGAAATCAAACGTAAACTGCTCATCGACAATAGTTGTGTCATTGTAAATATCTGTCACCAAATCGAGTGGTATCTAACGTGAGTTGAATTTGAAACAGTTGTAATTTTTACTTTTGGATAAATAATTTCTAATTAAAATACTTACTGAATTTTGCAAAGATTCGTAAATTGTGCTAATAGGTGGAGAATAATTTTTCATAGTGCTTGAAGTTTTCTGAACGATGAATTCGAGATATTATTATGGTATGTAAATTGTAACATTCCGCATGAGAATAATGATCGGTTAGAAGTATTGAACATTACATGTGGTGAAAAACTGGATATAAATGGAGCGTGTAGGATTTCAGCTGCGTAAAGCGAGATACAATCGTCAAGGGAAGTTAATTCCACAGATTAAACAGTTATACGTAATTCTAATCTGTGGTAATGGCATTTTGTTTAGGCGTTGGCAAGGATGTTTCATATAAAAAACCTGATGTACATTTCCTCTATTGCCATATTTTGCTCTTTTAGAAATAATGATATCAGATATCTCAATTCAAAATTTTCCAATAACGCATATGATGCTGAAATGACGCACCAAAGAAAACAATATCTCGAAAATGGATGATGCCAGCCAAAATCTGTTTACACATGCAAGTATGTGAAGGTGCCGAATCCAATTATCTTGATGTTAGATTTGATGTCAAAGGTCATCTTCAAGGTCATCCGAGTTGTAATTTTTTTAACCAATGGAGTACGATGTAGAGTATAATCGAACTAATCTAAAAACATGTAACATTCAAACACAACATCAAAATTTACTTAAAAATCCACACTGCAATGTCACTGCAGCTGATACCAATGACCCACGACCATCAGTGGCAGAAGCATTTCAGAAAATGTCATTTTCAGTCAATATACACCAAATCAAGCAGTTACAAGAAAAATATCTTTTATTCTGTGACGTGCGTCACGACATCCCCCGGGTTTGCTGATTAATTAGTAGGGGTTATTGGAATATTAGTTGTGTTTATGGCCGCTAGAGGGAGTTTAATTTGAGGTATAAAAAGCGATGTTTGGAATTTTCGAGAGAGTTGGTCATGAGCAGCGAGAGCTCATGCATTTTTGGATCTCGAATTTTGGTGTTTGGAATTTTTTGTACCGGGACGTAGAGTACCGTGAACGTGGAGTTGTGATATTAGGAATTCTGAGGACGTTTGGAGATATGAAAGTGCGTTTATTTGTGTTAACGTGGAATAAAGGCTGGGACGACAATTTTTGGTGCTTTGTGTTAAATTTACTGCGCGAATCTGCTACGAAACTACCGACGTCGAGACGACCGCAGCGGATAGTCACGGGTCCGACTATTCAACGAGAGACGGGCCGTCGGAATTGTTTAAATTGCGCGCGAGCACGCGTACGGAATTCCTTGACGCTCGCGAGTAAGACCGCACGTCACAATTCTTACCACATTCGTAAATTACAGCATCTACAACTATACCGTAATATCTTTTATGTACTGAATTAAGGTGTATCCCAAAAATTTCCGTTGTAAAAATAACTTAACTTTTCAATTTTTTTTATTTAAATTTCTTGTACGTCACAACCTTCACGATCAATGAAATATTCGACATCAAGTTTTCCTTGACATCAAAATAGATAAATTCCGTCTGGGTTTCTCAACGTCAACTCATTACATCCATTTAAACATTTGTTAATAAAGGTTGAATTGATTCTTGGTCACAGTTCTCAATATCACTAGATTTAACTCTTCTTCCACAAAATCGTTCTAATAGCGCGCGCAATACGCTTCCAGGTATTGGTTGATTATCCGCGATAAGCTTTTCCAGTGCAGCTTTAGTCTAAATAAAAAATGTTAGTACTGAGTTTTATCTACGATTATGAGAATTAATTTATTTTATTTTACCTTTCCAGCCAATTCTTCCGGAGATACGTTTTCGTCATATGGAATTGGATTTCCAATATATGTACTAGATTAATGATTAAGGCTTCGATCAAATTGAACATTTCATTTGTATACAGTATATCAAATTTTAAAATTACATGAGTTTAACCGGCAGACCGCTGAATATTGAAGGCAGCACGCGTGACCAAACAAATTTTCGCTGCAAAAACGCTTTAAACATGTTTAGATAAGAATTAGGTAGGCAAATTGAAAACTGTTCTTTGTTTTTCAGAGTATTACCTTCCAAATACCAGGGCTTGCGAAAAGCTTCTTCAATATTCCGAGTAAACCCTGGTACAATTGACTGCAAAATATATTGAGGTTTGAACCAAAGAGCTTAAAAAATTGATTTTAATATTCAATATTCGTAACCTTACACATTTGCTTTTTATTGCAACGCGCGCAAATCCCACTCTTTTTTTCCAGAGTAAAGTGTAATATTCGTTGCCCCGCAGAGTTTCATGTGCTCCTCCCGGTGTAATGCCAACATCTGTTCCACTTTGTATGATATCTACCAGCTCATCTCGATTCCAACCGTATGTGTTTACGATTTCGCCAAGCGTTCCTGATATTCCTGCAACGTGAGAAAGCGTGTTAATTAACGTTTAAAACTGAAATTGATTCATACGCTGTAGTTGCGACTTGACGTCTAACGTTTGAACAAAATTGGTTTGTTCGATTTGATTTTGTTACCATTTGGAAATCGAAAATTGTGAGATGCAACTCCTGCCATCATTCCGCGGTCGGGAAATATTCGCGTCCAGTTACTCCAAATAAAAGCTGAATCCACGGGATAAAATGCGTGTAAAAATACATAAACTGCCGGTTCTTTCGCTTTATCGCCCACGAAAACATACTCGTGATCTAATAAAAAGTATTTTTAAATTTCCAAAAAAATGAAACATGAAGTACTTTAAAAAAAAATCTGTACCATATATTACTCTACGCAAAAATCTCCACCACCAAAACACTACTTTTCGCGTTTCTTCCATGTTAGCTTTTGATTGCCCTGTCAACAATTTCTGCTTAACGCGTTGATAGTAATAAATAATCAATGCAAATCCATAAAACAAAGTGAAGTGAAAAACTAATCCAACTAAGGGTCCCTACAAATTGTAATCATGTATTTTAAATCTTGGTGAAACTGTAAAAATCAGATTGAAGTTACAATGAACAGAATAACAGATATTGTAACCGCGGCATCGCGGTAAAATTGCACCGCGGAATCGGTTGTAAAGAAGGCAAACGTAAACTGCTCATCGACAATAGTTGTGTCATTGTAAATATCTGTCACCAAATCGAGTGGTATCTGACGTGAGTTGAATTTGAAACAGTTGTAATTTTTACTTTTAGATAAATAATTTCTAATTAAAATACTTACTGAATTTTGCAAAGATTCGTAAATTGTGCTCACAAGTGGAGAATAATTTTTCATACTGCTTGAAGTTTTCTGAACAATGAATTCGAGATGTTAGTATGGTATGTAAATTGTTGCACACTGCATGGAATAATGAACGGTTAGTTGTTTTGAACATTATTCATGTTGAAAAACGGGATATAAATGGAGCGTGTAGCATATTTCAGCTGCGTAAAGCGAGATACAATCGTCAAGGGAAGATAATTCCATAGATTAAACAGTTATAACTCTGATCTGGGGTAATGGCATTTTGTTTAAGTGTTGGCAAGCATGTTTCATATAAAAAGCCTGATGTACATTTCCTCTATTGCAACATTTTGCTCTTTTAGAATCAATGATATCAGATATCTCATTTCAAAATGTTTCAATAACGCATATGATGCTGAAATGACGCACCGAAGAAAACAAAATTTAGCGACAATAAATTACGTCGTTTGTGGCGCTTTGCTGTCTGACACGCCCTACTTTGCTTTTCACGTATCGAGCGGCAAAGAAATTGGATTTAACATGTTTGTTGCCAAATACGGTTCCTTTTTTTTTGGAATGCACATTCTTGACTTAACTTTACACAGTTTACGCTCAAATCGACCCCAGGAAGACAACTTTAATAAAACAGCTGACTTCGCGCCAACAGATTACGTCTTATCAACTCACCACATACCTCGTCAGACCACATAGACAGCCGATGTGACTTAAAACTAATCACAGTTTTTTTACCACGTAACCAAATCCAACAAAATATGAAATAGAAATAATTATATTTAGTGTACATAATTTGATTGCTTCAGTAATATCTGCCAGTATATAAAAAACGCTTAGTTAGCCACCAGGACAGCGTTTGTGTCGAAATACAGTGCTGCCACCTTCGTGATGCACGAAGCCTATATTGACGGCTTACCACGTGCAGTTGGAATTGTAACAATTGATTGAGGACAATGAATGAATTCCTGGATGTCAATTCCACGCTGTATTACAAAGATTTTGCGGTAAAAGTAATGGGAATCGCACGAATCTATTTTCACTAAAGCACACAGTTTATGGACGTACTGTAGTAATCGTGAATTAACACAACCACTTATGACTTATCGAAGCTGTATAATGCAAATAGTATTTAAATATTTTTGCACGACTACCGTACGATAAAAATTGTTCTTTATGTGTAATAGTTTTATATTTTGCTTTTTTTTTTAAGAACCAGGAACTCGATATCATGCTCGATATAGCGTCTTACCGCGACAAATTTTTTGAAGTGTGAGTTGGACATATTGAAAAGTAAAAAAAATAACAATATCGTAATTATTGTTGCCAAAACTGCCGAATTTGGATGCGTGTAATTTGTTCAAACGAAATCACTGGCGTGATAATAAAAGCGGCAGTTTCGAAAACGAAAATAGTTAGTAATGAAAGGAGCAAAATATTTTTGTCAGCAAGAATACATCGTCCAAAACATAATTGACAAGAAAATCAATTAATTTTAGTTTTTTGCATTTGTTCTAATATACATTTGGTTTACTGTGTTAACAAAAGCAGACAAATTAAAACACAAACACAGATTTTTCACAATGTATGCCAGAAATATTTTACCAAAAAGTACACAGCGTGATCTTTTACAGTGTTCCAGTCTAATATCTCGAAAATGGATGATGCCAACCAAAATCTGTTTACACATGCAAATATGTGTGGGTGCCGAATCCAATTATCTTCACGTTAGATTTGATGTCAAAGGTCATCTTGTAACGGTTTAGTATTTTGGGTGTGGGTTATATATTTTGATATTAGATGGCGTTGGTGGACAACCCCTTTTTATGAATGGGATGTTCCACCTGCCACTTTATAACCTCTGACCTGAGGTTAAACGGAGTCATTCTTCATTTTATCATTTAAGTGTTTTAACCTAAGGTTAATTGTGTTGTGAGTGTTTTCATCGAGTGATCGTGATTTTGTGGTGTTTTACGGCGAGAAGAGCGTTTAGTAAATAGTTAAAGTGCGATTTGGAGTTTTTTTGGGAGTGCGACAGGACAGCGAGCAACCCGGGACAGACAGCAACGGACCGTGGTAGAAGCGTGAGTAAGGGGTCCGGGGGAGTAATTCTTATCCGGCATTACGGCCTATTTGCAAGCAGACGGGGGTTGGGTCTCGGGCTTTAGTCCGAGTTGAGGGCCACTTTAACGTACGGTAAAGTAAAGCAGTGACTTGAGGGCCCCAATAATTTCTCACATTAAGTGAATGTTTATTTGTGTGTGCTCTCGCATTTGCAAGCCTTCTTCTTTGTTTGCTTTGTTGTGTAATATCAAACGAACAATCGTCGTGCTTCCTTTTATTGAAATTTGCTCCAATCGTAACTTCACCTAAAATTTCTCTCATTACGTATTCATAATGTTTTGAGTAGTTTCATATTAAGAATTTGTGCTTTAATTGAGATACTCGGAGAGCAATTTCCGAGGTTAATAATTTTCCGCACCTAGGGTTAATTTTCGTAACTCACGGATTTGCATTCGTGTTTTCCGTGTTTTACCTGAGTGAGTCATCTGGGTGTGGCCTTTAAATAGTGTTGGGTTTAAATAATCACACAGTGATTATTTTAATTTGCATTTATTATTTTATTGAGTTTATTTACAGTTGTTCACTTTAACTTGGATATTTTATCGTTCGACTTGCTAGACGACGTCACTGGTCGTCATTATCATCATTCTTTCCTGATTTATTCATATTCGTGTTTGTATTCATGGAAATAAACTGTACTGTATTGGTTTTCATTTGTGTGTGTTGTACCAATTATTATCTTTGGCAGTTTGGGGTTTGAGCTGTTGAGACTTACGGCCCCAAAGCGAGTGAGATTATCCCTGGATTTAGAGGTCAGCTGAATTTATAGTCAGCTGACATTGTACGGTAACGGGTTCGATACAGCAAGGTACCAAATTCCCGTTACAATCTTCAAGGTCATCCGAGTTGTAATTTTTTTAACCAATGGAGTATGTTGTAGAGTATAGTCGAACTAATCTAAAAACATGTAACATTCAAACTCAACATCAAAATTTACTTAAAAATCCACACTGCAATGTCACTGCAGTTGATACCAATGACCCATGACCATCAGTGGCAGAAGCATTTCAAAAAATGTCATTTTCAGTGAATATACACCAAATCAAGCAGTTACGTGAAATATATCTCTTATTCTTACCACATTCGTAAATTACAGCATCTACAACAGTACCGTAATATCTTTTATGTACTGAATTAAGGTGTATCCCAAAAATTTCCGTTGGAAAAATAACTCAACTTTTTAATTTTTTTTATTTAAATTTCTTGTACGTCACAATCTTCACGATCAATGAAATATTCTACATCAAGTTTTCCTGGACATTAAATTAGATAAATTCCGTCTGGATTTCTCAACATCAATTCATTATATCCATTTAAACATTTGTTAATAAAGGTTGAATTGATTCTTGGTCACACTTCTCAATATCACTAGATTTAACTCTTCTTCCACAAAATCGTTCCAATAGCGCGCGCAATACGCTTCCAGGTATTGGTTGATTATCCGCAATAAGCTTTTCCAGTGCAGCTTTAGTCTGAGTAATAAAATTATTACTACGGAGTTTTGTCTACTTCCATGAGTGTTATGTTTATTATTTTACCTTTTCAGCCAATTCTTCAACAGATACATTTTCGTCATACGGAATTGGATTTCCAAAATATGAACTAAATTAATGATTAAGGCTTCGATCAAATTGAACATTTCATTTGTAAACATCAAATTTTAAAATTACATGAGTTTAACAGGCAGACCGCTGAATATTGAAGGCAGCACGCGTGAAAAAACAAATTTTCGCTGCAAAAACGCTTTAAACGTGTTTAAATAAGAATTAGGTAAACAAAGTGAAAACTGTTTTTTGTTTATCAGTTTTACCTTCTACATACCAGGGCTTGCGAAAAGCTTCTTGAATATTTCGTGTAAACCCTGGTACAATTGACTGCAAAATATATTGAGGTTTGAACCAAAGAGCTTAAAAATTGATTTTATCATTCAATATTCGTGACCTTACACATTTGCTTTTTATTGCAACGCGCGCAAATCCCATTCTATTTTTCCAGTGTAAAGTGTAATATTCATTACCCCACAGAGTTTCGTGTGCTCCTCCCGGCAGAATGACAACATCTGTTCCATTTTGTATGATTTCTACCAGTTCATCTCGATTCCAACCGTACGTGTTTGTGATTTCGTAAAACGTTCCTGATATTCCTGCAACGTGAGAAAACGTGTTAATTAACGTTTAAAACTGAAATTGATTCATATGCTGTAGTTGCGACGTAACGTCTAACGTCTGAACAAAATTGGTTTGTTCAATTTGATTTTGTTACCATTTGGAGATCGAGAGGAGGGAAATGTAGTTCCTGCGGGAATTCCACGGTCGGTAAATATTCGCGTCCAGCTACTCCAAATAAAGGCTGCATTCACAGGAAAAAATGCGTGTAACGAAACATAAACTGCCGGTTCTTTCGCTTTATCACCCACGAAAATGTACTCGTGATCTAACAAAAAATATTTTCAAAATTTACAAAAAAAATGACACATAGAGTACTTTAAAAGAAAATCTGTACCATATATTACTCTAAGCAAAAATCTCCACCACCAAAATAGTACTTTTCGCGTTTCTTCGACGTTAGCTTTTGATTGCCCGGTCAACAATTTCTGCTTAACGCGTTGATAGTAATAAATAATCATTGCAACTCCGTGAAACAAAGTTATGTGAAAAGCTAATCCAACTACGGGTCCCTACAAATTGCAATCACGTATTTTAAAACAGAGTGAAACTGTAAAAATCATGTTGCTGTTACAATGATCAGAATAACAGATATTATAACCACGGCATTGCGGTAAAATTGCATCGCGGAATCGGTTGTAAAGAAGTCAACCGTAAACTGCTCATCGAGAATAGTTGTGTCATTGTACATATCTGTCACCGAATCGAGTGGTATCTAACGTGAGTTGAATTTGAAACAGTTGTAATTTTTACTTTTAGATAAATAATTTCTAATTAAAATACTTACTGAATTTTGCAAAGATTCGTAAATTGTGCTAATAGGTGGAGAATAATTTTTCATACTGCTTGAAGTTTTCTGAACAATGAATTCGAGATGTTAGTAGGGTATCTAAATTGTTGCACACTGCATGGAATAATGAACGGTTAGGTGTTTTGAATATTATTCGTGGTGAAAAACCGGATATAAATGGAACGTGTAGGATTTCAGCTGCGTAAAGCGAGATACAATCGTCAAGGGAAGATAATTCCACAGATTAAACAGTTATAACCCTAACCTGTGATAATGGCATTTTGTTTAGGCGTTGGCAAGGATGTTTCATACTGTATAAAAAACCTGAGGTACATTTCCTCTATTGCCACATTTTGCTCTTTTAGAAAAAAGGATATCGAATATCTCAATCCAAAATTTTTCAAAGACGCATGTGGTGCTGAAATGACGCACCCAAGTAAACAAAATGTAGCGATAATAAATTACGTCATTTGTGGAGGTTCCCTGACGGACACGCCCTACTTCGCTTTTGACGTCACGAGCGGCATAGAAATTGGATTTAAAATGTTTGTTGCCAAATATGGTTCTTTTTTTGGAATGCACATTCTTTACTTAACTTTACGCTCAAATCGATGGCCAGGAAGACATTTTTAATAAAACAGCTGATTTCGCGCCAACAGATTGCTTCTTATCAACTCACTATAAACTTCGACAGACCACATCGACAGCCGACATGACTAAGTTCCGTAAGGTTGACTGGTTGGAGGTGAACTGGACATTTTCATTGTGCGTGTGTACACAGATTACCTTATTCATCGTTCGAATTTGTCGTTCTTCTCTGCGAAAACGACGCGACGTGCGAAGTCTTCGACATGCACCTAGTGAGTAAAGGAAGCGATTGCGGCGCTTGCTTGAGTCACGCCGCCAACTTTCCCCAAATGAGTTTTGTCCGTTTTCTTAATTATTTTCTTCATGTTACCCGTCTCAAATAAATCTATCCTTCATGTTCTGATTTTCGCTACTGTCTTTACGTGCAACGTGTAATATTTGTTACCGTACTCCACACAGTTTCGACTGCACCTCCTGGTACAATCATGGTGGAAAAATAGAAGGTGTGCTCACGCGCAACTTCCTGTATTTTCCCGTGACGTCGTGTGCTTACATCGTACTACTGGCAATACAATTTCGAAACCACGTGACTGCACAAACAACGTCACTCACGTTCACTTAACGTTGTTTAAACACAAGGTCAACGCTCCAAATATGACGTTGTGTGTGATCTGCGCAGATCGGCCTAATTTTATACTCCCCAGTGAGCACACCTTCTATTTTTCCACCATGGGTACAATACCAACATCCGTTTCACTTTGAATGATTTCGACTAGCTCGTCCTTATTCCATCCATACGTGTTTACAACTTCGTTGAACGTTCCTTTTACACCTGCAACACGTGAACTCGTATAGCAATTTACTAATACAGTAAACTGAAATCGATTTGTAGGCTGAAAGTCTAATGCTGAACAAAATTGGTTTGTTTAATTTGAGTTTATTCACCTCCAGGAAATCTGGTACTAGGCAGCGTAGCTGTTGCGAGAATGCCGCGGTCGGTAAATAATTGCGTCCAGCTACTCCACACAAAAGTTGCATCCACGAGGAAAAATGCGTGACTCGTAATAATGTATAAACTGCGGGTTCTTTCGCTTTAACGCCCACGAATCGTGATCTAATAAAACGTATTTTCGAAATTTACTGAGCACAAACATCACGACAAATAGGTACGTACCATATATTACTCTTAGCAAAAATCTCCACCACCAAAAAATTACTTTTCGCGTTTCTTCGACGTCTGCTTTTGATTGCCCCGTCAGTAATTTCTGCTTTACACCTTGATACCCAAGACAAAAAACCCACAGAAACCCATTGCACCGCTGATTCGTTTGTAAAGTATTCTAACGAAATCTGCTCATTGACAGTGGTTGTGACATTGAAAATATCTGGCCCCGAATCATTTGATATCTGAAGTCAGTTAAATCGTTGTAATTTTTACTTTTAGGTAAATAATTTCTAATTAAAAGATTCGTAAATTGTACTCACAAGTGCTGCGGAGTAATTTTTCATGATGCTAAAGTTTCTCCGAACAATGAATTCGAGGGAATGCGTAAGCGTGAATTGCTATCCAACCTGAAAATGAAGATAGGTTTAGGTTTTAGCTCTTTTGAACATCACTCGTGGGGGAATGACGTCAATAAATGGAGCGTTTTGGTGTAGGAAGTGACGCCTACAAATGGAGCGCATTGGATTTCAGTTGCATAACAGCGAGACACAATGTTCCAGTAAAAGATTTCTCTTGGAAGATTAAATAATCAATCGATAATAACGTTGTAATTAAACAAAGAACTTACCTGTATTATTTTATTTAGGAGACGAATGTCGTAACATTTCCATCTTTTACTTGGAAACTCATTTTTTTGTCACTGGACGCATAGCAATGTTTGGATGAGGCTTTTAACCAATTTTTTGGGCAAGCAAAGAAATTTTTGAAAAAGCACACACGTTATGTTATATACAGTTTTCATTGTGGTTGGGATCACGTCACGACTTTGACGATTATTTTCGAGGGAAGTTTGATTTTAAGTTAATTAAATCACCACTAGGGATTATTCATACTTAAACTGATTACGAGGTGACTTTGAGGTCAATTAGCCCTGTGCTGTCAGTTCGAACTCACGTTTTTTATTTTGCGTACTGTTATCAGGGCGACTTTGTGTAGTGTTTGTGACCCTGAGATTTGAAATTAACGACAAGGGACGTGAATTTATTGTGCAATAGCTCCGTTATTGTGTTCTCTGCGCAGATTTTGTTGTGTAAACCCACGGTGGAGTTGTAGCGAGCGCGAGATTTTGAGCCCAGCGCTCACGACACGACACGGACGATTCGATTTTGAATTTGGTGGGTGAACAAGGTTGCACGTCACAATATTCAAAATGGGTTTGGAACCGAAACAAGATGTTGACTCACTGCACAAATACTAATACGGTACCGTAGCTGAAATTTGCGAAAAATTCTTAACATGTTTTAAATGAAAATTTACAAGTAATTAAGTTCTGTAACGGTGACGACAGACTGGAAGTCAACCATTGTAATTGGTGATCATTTGAAACACATACACTGCACACCCGTTGTAGCGCGGTCACTGGGGGGCCAACATTTTGTCCGTGTTGTAAGAGAGTCTGCAATGTGACGAGTTCAGAAAATTTTCGTTTTCTGGGGCCATTAACGTTTTTAACAGACTGGATTCAAAATAAAAATACATGCTGCGTAGTTTACCTATACTAACAGACAAGCTAAACACAAAATTGCGCAAATATCTGTACAAATGCACAAACTCGTGCAAAATTGTTTACACTGGTGCACAAATGCGTGCACAAATGCGCAAAAACAGATGTCATGACAACGTAACTAACAACTGTTTATATTGTTTAAGCAACTTGTTTAACTGCCGTATTTTTTGTTCTTGTAGACAAATAGAACAAAAGTGGTTTAGGTTGCAGTTATAGAAAAATATTTTCTAACTTTGATTTTTATCACATGATTCAGCTGAACGCTGATCTTTGTGGGTTGTAAATAATTCGCGATGATCCCTAGGATAAATGCAGAGCAACGACATGTGCTTGGTAGAATATTTTTTTACAGACTAATGTGAGTTAGAAAAATTGTGAGTTTTGTGACGTCAATGTGTTTCAATTCAAGCATAATTGAATTTACCTATATCACGATTGGAAGTGCCGTTTGGAACTGATACATGACTTTTACAAATAAACGTCATCTATTTTCATATAAAAATTGTGCACAAAAAATAACATTCAATGTGAAGGAGTTAAGTTACCAGAATAACTTATTTTCGAGTCTTTGGTAAACTTTTTTATATAAAAATGTAACATGTTTTATTTTAAAACCAGCTACGTTAAAGGTATTGCAAGATGATTACTTCGAAAATTTTTTTTATATTATGTTTATTTCAAGGGTTGATTGTTGACTTAATCCTTTGCTCCCAACAACCAAGTCCTTTCCTCCCTGTCTCTCATAACCCCTAGCTATTTTAACTGTCTCAACTGCATTTTTCTTCCAAACAGGAGGAACGAAATTGACGATCACTGAATGCTGCAGTTTAAGTTGCAAAAAAAATTTTGTTGAAATTTTCTCACTACGTTTATTATTTGACATTCTGAACAAATTCGTGCAAAGTTGTGCGAAATTATTTTCATATTGCTGGCGTTTTTCTGTGCCAGTGAATTCGAAGCGAAATGTAAATTATTAAAGCCTATCTGAAAATCAAGATTTGAACAGATGTTTTGATCTTCACTGTGAAAGGAAACAGATGCCCAGTAAGCGCTAGATTTCAATTGGTTAAAATATAGATACTGTACCTTTGTCGAAGATATGCCGCAATTGTTTTTACATGAAGTAGTAGCAGAAGTAAATAAACCTAGGTTTATTTACTTCTGGTAGTAGTAATAGAATTTTAACGTCGCCCAAACGTCGAGGTCACAGGGCGAGTTTTTACATGAAACATTGTTTGCATTGAATTTTGATACGCCGCCGTCATGAACAGTAACTGTTTATGCCAGCGGTTCTCAACCTAAGCCGTATGACCTCCCCAGGGGACATCGCACATTTTGACGGGACCACCAGTGAAAATTAGAACTTTTCTGGGGACCACACAACATATTAGGGCGCCATGGGCGTTGCGTGAAAAGTAAAAAACCAGATTTTGATTAGACATTTGCACATGTAATTAAAAACGCTGAAAAATAATTACTTATCACATACTTACCACAATTATCAAATAACTTCAAATGTTATCACCTTATCGGCTAAAGTGTATCTTCAGCGCACTTTATCATCCTTTGAGTGGAAGAGAGGGCCCCAAGCAAAACAGAATCGGGAACCACGCGCAGAAAAAGGTTGAGAACCGCTGGTTTAAACAACAATGCCCTCTTCTTCCATAGCAACAATCATCAGAAACAATTCTGATAAAGTCATTCCTGTGAAAAATAGCTTAAGATTTATATCAATGGCAGGGCCAGCAGGCAGCTCAACCGCGCTCATAATCATTGAGGTGAATGCCTTAGTTGGCACACGCGTCTTGCCGGCCCAGCTGGATTTTGTGTAGGTGAGGGTAAAAACGTTTCACATCAAAAGTTCGAAATATCTTTTCACTAGTGCCTATTCAAAAACAAATTCAAAGAAATCAATTTCAGAGAAACAGATTAAAATAGGAGATAGAAGAAATTCTGATTCAATGTATTACAATATTGCAATATGCTTGTGGTGATGTTATGACGCGTCCAAGAGAACAAAAGCAAATTAGATTGTAGACAGATAATAGTTGATCAGCTTATATGTAAATTATGTGCTTCAGCTACAGACGGAGTTTCCTTCATATTGTATTTAGACTACCCTAGGCAGAAAGGAAACATGCAATTCAACGACGTGCTTGAAAAAGTGTTGTCCCAATACGTAGCTGCTAACGTGAGTTGGGAAAATTGTCGTGACTTCAGTAAACGTCAATTTTTTCAAATATTGCTTCAATAGATCACAAATGGATCTACTATGATTGAAAGTGAAATTGATTCCGTACTTTACGAAACTGACATCAATCATGGGATAAAATACATCTTTACCAGCAGTTCTGCGATTGAATTCTACCGCATCACAGCTATTGCTCTGCCCATATTACTTTTTGTGGTACAGTAATTCAATTTTCAGTTAACACGCCTGTAGGCTATTCATCGACCAAGTATAAAATTTAACTGCATGAATCAATAATTGTAGCTTAGTTGCCACACATGACCTAAAATTTAATTAACTATTTGCCGGCGAGAAGTATTAACAATTATAACGACTCTGACGATTTTTAAACACGAGATACACTTTTAACAAACTTTAGTTTTACGTTTTAAGAAAAAAAAATTTCTTTGTTTTTTAATGTTTAGGTTCCAGGAGTTGGATTTCTAGTTCAACTTTTTTTGTGGCACGTGGTAGCTATACTAATATGCGAATTGTACAAATTAAAACAGAGAATAAAATGGGGATATGCAAAAATCGATATAGAAGAACTTAGAGGCTGGGTATTTGGTTGGTGGAGATTTCTTGGAAGGATAATTTACAGTAAGATTAATACAATTACAGATTTTTTTTTCAAAACAATAATTCCGTTGTTCTTTCACAGACTACGAAGTAATCGGTTTGGAAAATGTACCAAGAGATTGTCCGATTGTAATACTTGGTTTCCACGGAACATTACCAATCGACTATATAAATTTGTTCTCAGTTTGGAATACAGTTTTTGAAGGACGTCCTTTACCTTTTTGTGTTGGAGATAAAACTCATACTACATCAGGTTGATATTAAATTTGTACACGCGGTAGATTCAGAATCAAAATAGGAAATTATATCCTTTTTTAATTTTTTTAATAGCTATTCTGAAGCTTGCGGTACAGGTTATGAATATAGGTCCGTACACCCGAGATGAACTTATAGAACTTGTGAAAGATGGAAATTGGGTTTTGATTGGACCTGGTGGAGCAAATGAAGTATATCACAGTGATGAAACGTACAGGATACAGTGGAAACAAAGGAAAGGCTATGCTAGAGTTGCATCCGGAGCTAGAGCTGTAATAAGAAAATTGCTATTGTATTTAATACAAACGTAAAAAAATTGTTTTCTTTTCTGTAAGGCAATTGTACCTTACTTCTCCAGAAATCTTCAAGAAGCATTTCGATTGCCTTGGTTTATGGAAGGTAAGGAGCAAAAACGCATATGAATGAATTAAAAGTTCCTAGTGACGAGACGAAAACAGGATTGCACCAAATATTTGCATGATATATTACGAGATCTGGATTTTGGGTGGCTCCAAATTCGTCTTCTCTCATTGGGACAGAACTCTGCGATTCGTTTAATTATAACATATATTGTTCTCACATCTCTTTTTTTATATTTTTTTCGCGGTGCTGTAGTGATTTGGCGCAGACAATTTGTCTTTTCACATCTGTTTTCGTGTTTATTTAGTGGTCTTCTCCCCGTAAAATTAACGTAAGTTAAAACATTTATAATCTTTTGTATGAAACGTTAGCAAGTGAATGAAATTCGTTAGTTTCTGCAAACAATATACTTTAGTTATGTACAGCGTTTGGATGATGTGTACCAAAAACAAAAATTAACAAATCTGTAATTATGGTTGAATTAGACATCTGGATCTGTGGAACTGTAAAACTATGAAACTTTGTTTCCAATAACCTACCATGAACGTAATTACTGCTGATATAGATATCCGGTTTGCAGGAACTATGGACCTTTGTTTAAGTTAACCTATCATGAGCGTATACGTCAGCTAATCTCCAGGTGAATCGCACAAAGCCAGCTGGTATCCAGGCGATGGCAGATAGTCACATGTCAGCTAAACAACAATGGCGATTTCATTTGAATTGGTTATGTATGTAGCGTGGTTTGCCGAATTGAAGTCTGACAGAATTCTGATCAATGTCATCCCTCTAGAATCCATACCTTCTCACACAACACGACGGTTTTTAGTTTTTGAGTTGCGTGTCGATGTTGCATTCTGAAACGGCACTGAACAATCAACTGTGACTTGCTCTGTTACACCCTATTGCACACCCGGCTCGTTAGTGCTGTTTCAGAACTCTGAATCGACGTGCACCCCAAAAACAGACAAGCAATAAAGTTTTGTGTTTAATAGATTTTACGATACGATTCTAGTGGAATAAAATTGATCAATTCTGTTAAAACTTCGATTCCGCAAGCCATGCTACCTACTGCCTTTCTTGAGGAATCATTATTGTTGTTTAGCTAACATGAGATATGTAGCGATTTCATGTATATTTCAGCTGACGCAAGCTTATGGCAGGCTGTAAAAAAATGCTCATGCAATTTTTGCGCATAATGTTACATATCGGATGTTCTGTTATGAGCAATAATTATCGTTATCGATGTGAAATTTTCTTTTCGGTACGAGATTATCTGATCACCACACGTATTTTTTTATACGCACGTTTCAAATCTTAAACTGTTGAGAGCAATTTGTAAAATGTCATTTCAGAACAATCTTCGGTCCTCCTATTCTCTACGATGAAAACCTCACCGTTGATGAATTAGCTGTAAAGGTACGACAAATACGTAGTAAATTTTTAATTTACTATTGTGTTATTACGTTTTCTCGTTGACTGGACGAAAACAACTTAGTCAATTTTTTTACCAGGCGCATACGGCAATGCAACAATTGATCGACAACAATCAACGGATTCCTGGCAATCAATTCCGGGCTGTATTAGAAAGATTTTGCGGTAAAAATGACAATAGCAATAATAGACTAAAATCGCCAAAACACAAAACAAATGAATTCAGTAACCGAGAATTGACACAACCGCTTATAGAAACTGTTTGATAATTTTTCTACACAGCATTAAATATTAGTTTTGTGCTTTTTGTGTGCGATAGTGAAGAGTAAACTCAAGTTCTTGAAATTCATATTAACATTTAACAGTAATTTGGGTTATTCATTTTATTATTATTGTTTATACCTGTTAAGTAGTAACAGATGTTTTAGCCAGGCAATTAGAAGAATTATACGGTAGTATCAAAAAGTTCGTAATAGGAGATGTCGCTTTGTTGGGCTTCATTGTAGAGTAAAGGGACTGCGCAAGCGCTGTGCACTTCCAGTAGGGCAGTTTCTCTCACGACGGCGAATGCGTTTAGCCGTTTGTGGTTAGACAGTTAGACTGAATAACTTTTTTCACAAGGATTTCATAAAAATTTAGTGTTACTGTACATTACTCAACTTTTTCCGACTTTTTCATTCATTTCTCACTTTTTCCAGCTTTTTTCAAAATGTGTGCAAATGTTTTCCAAATGTTTTTCCAATTTTTTTTCCAAATTTTTCGTATTTGTGGGCATTTGAGTATAATTATGTTAATGTTTTAATGTTTTTTTGTTTTCCCCGCTGAATTTTTTTCTCTTGATGTTGAGTGTGGAAATTTATTCCCGCCCTGTTGAAAAACTGCCCGATCGGATGTCAAATTCGGTCGAACTGCGCGTGCTCACAACACCTGCATTAGGTGAAGCCCAAAACAGCGACGTCTCCTATTCATTTTGCACATGAAAATTTTATTTTATGGTAATTTCCCACACTCATGCAAGGCTGTAAAAGTAGATAATAAAAACGCAGCTCAGTAATTATCACTGCCGTAGCTACTAGAGCTAAAATAACTCTTCAATATGTAATAACTTACACGTTAATAATTTTTCGCTTTAGTAATTTGAGTTAGGTTAATTTCTTGATTTGCCAAAGTTCACAGAAGTCATTCCTTCACAGATATCGGAAATCTTAATTTTATCAATTTTATGTTTCATTTTAATATGCACGTGGCAGTGAAATGGCGTGTTCAACAAAACAAAAGAGGTTTAAATCGCAGATAA
This sequence comes from Stigmatogaster subterranea, assembly GCA_034696085.1. Classification (NCBI taxonomy): domain Eukaryota; kingdom Metazoa; phylum Arthropoda; class Chilopoda; order Geophilomorpha; family Himantariidae; genus Stigmatogaster; species Stigmatogaster subterranea. The sequence goes on from JAQIWS010000116.1 coordinate 52,102, forward strand.
GAAAAAGATAATGCAATTTTTGTTTACGCGGACGTTCAAACATTAATTGCATCATAACTTACCCAAGAAAAGAAGCAGTATAATGAGATGTTTCAGAAAATGTTACCTACCCAAATAATTTAATCGCCAACATGATTGAAACATTATCTATTACCGAAATAGAATTATACATTGTGTCAAAAGGCAACAAATGAATATACAGTATAATGGTTGAACATGAGACTGATTTCGCAATGGACAAGAACAGATGTGAGATTGAGATCAAGGTGCATTGTTTATTACTCATCAGTTTCTAAAAATACAATTTGTATCATCGACCCATTCTGCTATTTATTATTTTATATGACGTCATTTACGCCTACTCGGAAAATCGGCAGAAATACCAAAATTTATCACTCCGCTTTTTGCCCAACGTTGCTTAGCGCACAACGGTTGGCATTCAAAATATATTTTGTGCATTATCCTCGGGGCGAATACATGTGTAGAATATTTTGTGGGAGAAGGTTCAAAATTAATAAAAAGGCTCGTTTAAACGCGAACCGGACTTATTCTCTACTTTTCCTTAAAAACCCTCACGTCGCTCTAAAGACAGCCTCCGTTGATTTAGTCCCGAAGGTTGCTAGGAGTCAGAAGCAGAAAGAATCAAGAGAATTACCAATGCGTCGTACGATTGATTATTTAGGCGTACTTTCGTTTTTTGCTTCAAGTCGCGATCATTTGGGAAGTTTTCCCGCTTCTTATTCGTTATTGTCTGGGTGTCGAAACAGCCAATGTTCATATTTAATCGCCGTGTAGCTAATGGAGATTAAAAATAGTGCAGTACATACGGAAAATTTATTTTCGGTTGACAATTTTATTTGCTGTCCCATTTCAACGATAATAATTTTTGAAGAATTCTTCTAAACAGCAGATAACAACAAGGGTTGAATTACTGCCCGTTTATTTTTTCCGTTGGATGTGATCTTGAATTCTTTCTGCCGATTACTTTTTTTAGAGCAAAATCGTTCCAGAAAAGCTCGTAACATGCTACCTGGTATCCTTTGATTTTCGGAGATAAGATTCTCTAGAGCTTGTTTAGCCTATTATTCGATTTAGTTTAGAAGGGTTGCTATATTATATAATTATTTCTACCTTTTTAGCCAATTCATCCGGAGTTAGGCTTTCATCGTATGGAA
>JAQIWS010000117.1:0-52576 GCA_034696085.1 Stigmatogaster subterranea
AACTCGATAGCGTCAAGACAAGGTTATTAAAAGGGGAGTTCATTTCGTCCCTTTTTAAGAACCTTGATAGCGTTCGATCTGTTAATAGTGTGTCGGCCTTTTTACTACGGGGGTTGACGGAAGTAAACAAATGGGAAACCGGTAACTCTAAAACGCGAGTCGCGTTTTACCTTTTATAACATCAATGAATCCCGGTTGATGCTGTTACGGCCGACTTTTACACTGATCGATACGTGCCCTTTTGTTTTTTTGCGACAATATATAAAATTAATCGGCGGTAAGAATTTCGTTCCATTTTCTCTCGTTTATCGAACTACCGCGGATAAAATAGCAACGCTGATTGGTAAATATTATTCACAATTAATGGACGAGATTTGGTGATCCACCGGTGAATTTCTTAAAATAATATTAAGTTAAAAATGCAATTTTGAACGTAATGTTATATATAATTATGACATTGTTGCGCGCGTGCGGTGTTGTGATTGAACCGCAATCAAGCGAAAACTATTGACATGGAGGTTCGTTTACCCGATAAGAACACAATTTGAAAGGAATTAAAGGTACACATGGTGCCACGAAAGATTTCTTTTATTCGCTGGTAATAAAAAATAAGCAGGTACTATAAAAATATATTTAAAAAAAAATAATCTTTTCAAAGTCGGAAGTAATTTTTATTTATTTATTTCTTTAAAACAAAAAAAAAATTTGCTAAAATGGATCATTGCATGATAAAGGATTAAGGTAGTGGTTTATTGATAGAATGTTGATGAGACTCTGCGGGCAAGGAGAATTAAAACACAATTGTTTATTTTCTGTTTTTTGTTTTGAGGACCAGAAATGTGACTGATGAAAAACAAGACTTGAGGACCAGAAATGTGACTGATGAAAAAACAAGACTTGAGGACCAGAAAATGTGAATGTAAAAAAGCGGTAGAAGAACTACAAGTATATCAAATAACCCTAGAAGTGGAATTGACAAATATCTATATTTTCTGACCCGAAACAAGCTAACTGTTCAACAGTAAACGATTTAAATCGAGAAAAACGAAATTGAAGTAATTGCGAGATTTTAAGGTAAATTTCTCTTCAATAACCAACGATGTGGTGTATTATTTTTTAATATAGACTTAAAACAATCAGTTGAAAAATGCGGTCTACTTCACACTTCAAATTAAACAATTTCCAACCCAAAATTTTTTTTTTATTCCACAAGCCTTAAAATAAAATTATACTTTCAATTTAATTTTCAGGTGAACATGTTTCAATTTATTCCGTTTCTGATACCTAAACATGTATTATCTAAACAATTAGTGAAGAAAGGTGTATGCTTCAAGTAAAAGTGTAAACAGTGACCAATAATGATTATTATTTTACCAAAGTCAAAAGTTTTCTTAACTAAACTAAAAAAGTGGTGCGTTACAATTACATTTAACATAAAGATTTGATTTTTCCAGTAACGATTGAAATACATTTGATCTAACGATTTAATGCCTTGAAGAATGCTACGCATTCATCAATCCTTCCTTTGACCAGAAACACCTCGAAATCGTCGTTTTTATTTTTGGTCAGCGGTTCGGGACGTATGATTTCGCTTCCCGTGGTCGGTGTAGTTGCAGCTGAGGGTAACGGGATAGCTGAAAGTGGTGCTTCCAACGCTACTTCGGAGGGTAAGGGTTGAATAACTTCAGCGTGCCGATGTACTACGTATGCGGGGTAATCCAAATCTTGTGGGTTTATGTCCCACTCTTGTCGATAAGTTAAAAGACGTTTTTTATGTTCCTCTTTGAATGACTCTCTCATATCCTCGTTGTCGTCTTTTACTTCACTTTCAGCGAGGAGTTGGTCTTTGATTCGTTGCGGCGTCACGTTCCATAATTTTCTCCAGTCGATACGTTTAGCGCGACGATGCGGGTGTCCTTTAATAACCGGTTCTTGTTCATACCAACGCTGAACTTGGACGCTACGCTCCGCCATTGCCAACGTCGGCAGCCAGGGCATACAAGGCGGGAGAGGTCGGTTTACTGGCCATTGCACACTCGGTAAATTTCCTAAACGTATGCGTTTAATGTCCATACTCCAGGTATGCAGTTCTTTGAGGTTCACGGACCCCTCGCCGTTGCACGCGAAGCATTCTTCGCCGGTGTCTTGTAACGCTTCCCAGCCGTTACAAACTGGACAGATCTCTTCGTTCGAGTGAATCATGCGTAATTTGACAGGCGTTTCGTATTCTAGCTGATCGTCCGAATCTTTGTACATTTCATCGTTGATTTGGCAAAGGTTTCCCGTAGCGGCATTTTCATCGATGTAGTCATCTGGATGTATTGCTGCCATTTCGTTGATAACCGGCAGCTTGAACAGCTTAAATTTATACTTCAACTCGTTAACCCCCAAAAAAAATCTTTCCGTAACTAACGCGAATTGAATATGTACCTATTAAATGGTACGGAACAACAAAAAAGTATTCAATCGTAAAAGAAATACCTGTACGTGTTAATAAAGTTAAACGTAAATGGTACGACGACTTATACGACTATTCAATTTAGTTCACTTGAATGAATATTCAATTATGTTCCGAGTAATTGTATACGCGGCCGTAATTGGTTTGACGCGGGAATAAGTATAGAATAAAAGCGAACGTGTAATTTATTTCGTCACGAGGGGACGAAAAGAAGCGTGCCGGTTAACCTTGTTAGCGAAGCCGTAAACGCGTAAGGTAGCGCTGGTGAAAACAACGGTGAATGACCGGTTGTAAATGTGACCTACTTTCAGTTCCGGCATAGTAAGGCCTCCGTCAATGAAACGAGTACGGTGACCTTGACTTCATTGTCGCTTTTCCGCAATATCGTACGCGGTTCATTGACTGAGACCTTGACTTCACTTTCGCTTTCCCGCAATACTCCTCGCGCGAATCACCCACCGAACCGATGAAAAATAAATTATCAGTTATTTTATTCTTTACGACGTGACATTGTACTGTTATTACCACATTGTGCATGATCCGAGTACAAAGCGAAAACAAGCGATAAAAATTAAATATTTAACGACTCGGTGAAAATATTACGCACCAACGTGCTGAAAATTACATTTCGCAATAGTGCGGGATTTTAAGAATTTGGAGCAAATTTATCGTACATATAAAAACTGTGACGTGACTCCATTTAATCTTTACGGATTTTTATGCAGTCTCATGATTATTTATATACGTTATACTCGTATTTATTTTTGATATACTCGTAGTTCGAAATTGCTGCGTGTTTCGTTGTGAGAACGTCACGGAAGACACTACTGGAGACGTCGGCGGTACTGCTGTAACTGACTTATTAAGGAGAAACGCATTCGGTTCCGTTAAATATTTTATCTCCGGGACAAGAGTGCGCAATCTGTTGATTGTCTTGGCACGAATAATAAACTTGCGGATTAGTTAAACTTTTAATGAGAACGTCGTCATCTTCGTATCTGCATTTGTCGATTACTTGACATTTGAAGCGATTGATATTGAAAAAATGGTTAGGAGGACAAGAACTCAGTGTCGATCTTTGGTTTTTACACACGTAATACTTATCTTCTTGTAAGTAAAGGTCGAAAGCGGGGTTTCTGTGTATATAATTATCCGGTTTGTTTATACAAGGGTCGTTGGGGTTAACGACGCAGTCAGATTTTTCCGCGTCGAATATATCGAAGTAATCGCAAAATTCGTAATTAGCTACGTTATTTTTTCCGTCGCAAAGAAAATAAAATTTGTCCATCTCGTTCGTGTCGAAAATAGCGTTCGGGAAGAAATAATTAAAATCGGCGCTGTTAAATTTTGTTTTCGAACTCGTAGCTAAGCTGAAACAACTGCTATGAAATGCGCAATTTTTAGTGTATTTATCAAAAATCAAAGGTTCCGGACATTTTATTCTGTAACTTCGCGCGTAGCTGGGGCAAACGACGAAGTTGAAGTTACTGTCTGGGTCTGTGAAAGGTGCGTCGAAATATTCGCACTTGGAATTTAATTCTACCGTATTTGTATTAACCGTCCAAAATTCGTCTCTCCTATTAAGTTTTTTCGTGATTTTCCCCGCTTTGGCGCAATCTCTTACGTTGCGCAAAGGGTCGAGAAGAAATGAAGACGACTTTAATTTTTTACACACTTTTTCGTAATAAATATTTTTATCTTCGTTGGAAAAAAAACTTTTCGATAAATACCATTTGATTAAAAACGCGGAAACTATGACCAACATAGCTAATAAATGTATAGGTAAATTCATTTCTTAAATTTCGTTTATTTTTTTTCTGGTTTCAAATGTTGTTTCTAAGACGTACCAACAAGTTATCGTCGTCATCCAAACCAATAACAAAATAAATTTAAAAAAAACGCTAAGCTTGAATAATAGTAATCCAACACCGATGCTAACTGCGAAACATGCAGAGCATATGATAAATTTTTTAGGAAGGGCGGCGTTTATAGAACGAATATTTTTTTCTACTTCCTCCAGTCTCGTTTCTGCCTCGTCGAGCGCGGTAATTTCTTCATCGATTTCATCTAACACGTCTAAATCCCATTCGTCATCTAAGTTTTCGTCGGAGCTGCCGTTTACTTGTACGGTTATTTTTTGACCTAAACTATTTACGGTCAAATTCGAAATATATATATTTGCGTATTTGTTAAGATCGTCGACGTACTCTTTGGTAAGTTTGCCTTCGCTCATTTCCAGTACAACTTCCGGATCAACAATTTTTGGGAGCGTTTCCTCACTAACGTTATAACGAACTCTATACAAGTACCACAAACTGTTTGCGGAACTTTCAATCAGGTTATTATTTAAGTAACCCATGTACCCAGTTTCGTCTATGAGATCTAGTATCAATCCTATGATGCTTATAGTAGCTAACGCTATAGTGACGGGATTTACGAGGGAAATGACCATCGATAAGGACTTGAAGACTAATCGGGACAAAACTTTTAAAAATATTACTCGACTCAACATCTTGATTATTAAATGTCGAACAGCTTTGTTAGCTACGTGTTTTACGACAAATAGCCTAGAATTACTTATTAAGGTTTTGGATTGTGTCTTCGCAACTCCTAAGAAGCGTTTGTAGAGCGGTGAAGCGATATCTATTCCAAATTCGATGCCGAGATCTCGTAACGGGGCAATTTTCTTCGCCGTATCATCATCGGCGGATCGTTTATTCCGTCTTACTTTGGATCTAATTTTGACGCTCTCTTTAATACTCAAACCTGTGAGACCTACAGGGTACTCACGAACCAGTGTTTTTCCAAACATGTCTTCGAAAAAAGCCTGTATACCGCTAGGTTCTATACATTTCTTGCCGTGGAAATCGTATTCTAATCCGAAATGAGCGCAATATTTTCGCGTCACGACACATTTTTGTTCCGCGGCGTTCCAATGAAATGGCGGGCAATTTGTTAATCCGTTAACGACACCATCTTTGCGAAACGACGGAAATATACACCACGCTTTTAGCCATGGATTGATGATAACGCAGGTATCGTTTATCCAACTTGCACCAAACATACTCGGTTTCTTCGAGGCTGGATTGAGAGAAAAACAATTTTTTTGACACCCGACGATCGATTGACCATCGACGTTATACGTTACGTTCAAATCCCTTCTCGTGCATTCTCGGCCGTTGTTAGCGAAAGAAAAGCAATTAATATCTTCGCACGCTTCTTTCGTAGCGTAAGAACTTTTAAAATTCTTAAATTGAGCTAGTTTTTGAGGAAGGTGAAACGAACTCGGCCAGTCTACGTCAATTACGGTAATATCCTTATACAAGGGATGTCCGTTTGATTTATGCTTTTGCAATAAGTTTCGCGTACACACGCGGTGAGCAAAAATAAACGCGTTGATTAGATCTCGGTAGGTATAGAACGCCATATTTTTTTTAAGTATTTATTTCTTCCACTAAAAAAAAATTTAATAACGAAGTTTAAAACATTACGCTTAAAATACAGAATCTTGAGTACCGGTTCAGCGCAAATTTGATTACTTCGGTCGTTTTAAAAACATCGAACAAAATACGCGAGTGAAAGTTTACCATTCGACTCGCCGGTGTACTTTGGCTACAATATCAAATTAAAAAGACATTCGATAGTGCGCTCAACGTACTATTATAGAGCGGGAGACTCACTTTTAAATTTAATTTTTTTTTGTTTAAAAATTTTATTCTATTTAAACTATCGTAAGTATGCCTTCTAGAAATTCTTCGTAATATTTTAGAAACTCGCGTAAGTCACCGTCAACTAAGGATACTTTTAAAACGCTCGGAAGTACGTTTAAGGCGATCGTGCAATAAAATCTATGAAAAAAGTCGTAATATTTACAGTCGTACAGCAGCATCGGTTTACAAATACCGTACAAGTTACCGCAAGAGATACTTTTGTTGTCCGTTTTATACTTTATATTTTTAACCGGATTTAACGTACCGGTTAAGCAAAAATGAATTAGCAATACGGACCCGGTAAAAAAATCTAATAATCCTACTTTTTTCGACTCCAACATAACGGACTCAATTTTTTTGAACGCGACGTTAGTAGGTTTGAAAAGAATATTCGACGGGTGTGAAAAAACCGAATCGGTAGCTCTGAACGCTTCGTTTACCTGCCAGGGTAAAAATTGAAAGTGACCAGTTTCGAAGAACCCCATTCGTCCATTTTGTAGATCGACGCAAATACGCTTAGGCGACATGATCGTCGGAAAAATCCCCGTTTCCTTTAGAATTTTATAACAAGCGAATAAAAAATCTTTCGTCAATTTTAAAGTCACGATTCGATTCGGAATCTTTCGACTACAAAACGTCAAAAACGACGTCGTATGCGCGACGTTTTGTAGTTGATAAAAGACGACCGTCTCCGTCGACGAACTTATCCACCAGCGAAGAATTTTCGGTACGACGAAGTTTAATAATCGCTTGTCAGAATTTTCCTTACAACTATCGCTTTCCGAAGAAGCCGCCGCAACAGTCGAAAGAGCGGGCAATTTAACGTTGTCGTAGAATTTCTGCAATTTGTTAGTAATTTCTTTTCCCTCGGCGAGTTTTTCTTCGTTAAAATTGTAGTGAGCCAATACTTGGGCATAAACTACTTCCGAGGGAATATTATTAAAGTGCCAAGCGTAGATGTGAGGAGAAATATGAATATATTTTTCATCATTGAACGTTAACGAATCATTACTCGAAAAATATAACCTGTCGCTACCAAAATTACTATTGAAACCGTAAAAATTAACGTACGATTCTAGATCAATTTTTTCGGCCGAGAATGACTGCCATTCGGTGTAGAATAATATTTCGTCGTGTAGTGAAAAATTTCGATTTTTAAAGTTTCTTTTCTTGCTTTTGTTATCATTTTTTGTTAAAATTCGTCGTCTTTTATTATTATTCATTTCTAACAAAAACTTTGCTCGCGAATATTAATGACAATTTTTTTTTAATACTAAAATTGTAAGTAAATACAAGATATAAACTTTTTCGGTCCATCGAGTGAAAGAAGAATCAGCACCGTTATATATCGTTGTTTCGGCAACCGAATTTCCGGGTTAACTCACGGGAGATGAGGAAAGTAAAATTATCGTAAACAAACAAAGACCCTCCAAATTTAAGCTCGTAAAATATAAATGCGTAAGTAACAATCAACGGAAAGTAATGCGCTAAATACAAGGAAAAACACCGCGTCGAAAATCTTAACAACACAAAAAAAAATATATTGTTGTCGACGTACACATATAAATGGCGTTTCCCACTGGTGTTGTTTTTCCCTCCCCAAAAAAACAGTGGTGTAGTAACAAGATAACTCCTCTCGGTGTAAGTAGGTGTAACTGAAATTTGCGTAATTGAGTAGAATTCTGATAATTTGCATATTTTGTCTAACATTTTGTGTAAATTTTCAAATTTTACACAATGTTGTCCGCATTTTTCTGGATCTTACTTAATTTTTATTAAATTTATTAAGTACATCTTAAGTTATACGTCTTTTGTATAATTTTCATAGATTTATTCAACGTCGACTCCGAAAAAAGAGCAGCTTTCAGACGCGCAAAATGTAAAAAAAAACATCCTAGCAGTGGACATCGTCGAAGTGTAAATTAGAAATGAGAATGAGCGGATCAGTTAAATGAAAAAAAAACGTTACTCGTCCAATTGACACTTTACCGCAATGTCTCGATTAATTAATTTATCGACAAGTATATTTCGATGAAATGTAAGTTGAAATAATCATACAGCGTATACGTGATTTAAGGTTTAAAATCTTACAATCTTTTATACTCCATCTTCTTTTAAAAAGTCAGTCCAACCGCCGCGCTTCTCGATCCAAGAATGGAAGTTCGCGTCAATTACTCGCGCCAAAATAATCGAAGAATTTTTCACGCACAGATGATTATCACCTAGCTTATCTTTAACGTATAAACCGCATAAACAACACAGCGTGACTATAGTTTTCCACGAAGTGATTTTGTCTCCGTGATCTCGTAAAAATATTTCGCATACCGTTCTAATAATTTGGGGATCAATTTGATCTTTCGAATTCATTATTATTCGTAATATTTTATCTAGCAATTTTTTACATTTATCGCGATAACCGTCGCAACATTTCCACATTTTCGACCTTATCTCTTCGATGTTATACCTGTCTCGAAAAAAAAAAGGTAATTCTGTCGCCTCTTTGCCAATGAAATGGAGGATTGCGTCCACCGCTACCGTTTGAATCGTTATTACCGTTAAATTCGGCGAAACTCCACACGCGAAACAGGGGAATCCTGGCAACATTTCCATTATGTAGCGCTTACTATAAAGGAGAAAAATATAGCCGTAATTACAACTAAATCGATGTTATCGGGACGTGTGTTAAAAGTAAAACTTGTAATTACCACGGGTAAATATAACGGAGATGTAAAATAGTATAAAAGGTTTATCAATTTCGTATTTTGAAATGTAATCGAAATAAAATACAAATAAATAAATATTATATAATATCATTGATTAAGTTGCTAAGGAAAGGTTTATATTTTTGTTAAATTACTGAAATATCTAAATCAACGCCAAATTTGACTAACACTAGCTTTAATTTTGCCTTTCGAGGTAAATACAAAGTCGACTTGGGCTGTCGCAACATCCACAGGCGAAATTATTTAACCGCGTCCACCCCAGAATTGCTTAATGTAATAATAATTTTATAAATAAAGGAATACAATCTTGCTTCGTGCACTACGTTTGGTTATGTTGAGTTTGGAAATTGATTTTAGTTTCCGTTAACAGCGTATTTATTTCAAAATGTATTACAATTAGTTGTATCTTCACTAACATAAGTTCGGGTTTCTTCCTTATTAATTAATCAAAATCTACAAATCTTATCTGAGTTGAAAACATTCTCTGAACCCTTAAACTTGCGAAACGTTACTGTGCCAAAACTTGTCGCAATTTATTATCTATTATTATCACCTGTATTCCAGTAGATTCAAACATACTTAAATCCTTTTTAAATAAAGTCCGAATAAACTATCTAAAGAATATTTTTTCCATCCAACAAGTCTACGCGTGTGAGTAGGGAAGTAACGTGCGTGTAGTGAAGATGTAAATTTGTATTTCTCGAGTGGCGAATGTGAACGTGGTTCAACAGTTTAAGCGATTAGAAATTTTAAGATGGGAAATCTGACGACCCTTTTAAAATACTCTACACCTTTGCCACTTGTAAAACATTTTGAATTACTGTATACCGCCAGAACTAAAAAGAAATAGTTTCCTGCATTAAATATCTTATATATTTGTAATTTATTACCATAACGCTCGCAGTTTTGTGACTCAGATAATATCCTCTTCAATTGTGCCATCCATGATTGGCAACCGAAAAGAAAAAAAATTTAAATGTTTTAACCCTTTTCCAGAAACGATATAAAAAAATTTTTTTTTAGAAAATGTCAATTTTTCAAAAAAAATTGACTTCAGATAATAAAGTAATCCATTTCCACGTACAGTAAATAGTAAACTATTAAATTTACAAAACTAAATTTTTCTAATGGCTTAGCTACAAGTACTTTTAGATTGAACTTCGACCCATAGAATAATCTATTTCGTATATTTATATCAAAATAGAATATTTTAATCTGAACAAGTCACTGTACTATAAGTACAAAAACTACAAAACATTTCTACTATTAAAGTGTTTTTAAAGAAGGATTGTTGAGCTCGTTAATTTTTCACCCACTTTTGGCTACCCTTATCGACAGAAAGGTTGGTATAGTTTTAAAAAGAAATTAATTCAAAGCAGGCTTTTTTTTTGTTTGTATAAAATATACAAAATTTTATAAATACCATGTTACTGTAGCGACAATTTAACGGCCATTTGGAACACCAAACAAGGAAAATAGGTAAAATCACGTGAAACTCCTACCACATCGTAAGTTTTCTTCAGAAATTAGTGTAATGATTATTTTGTAGTAGCTTCAACATGGACGAAATTGTTCAAACTCCCATTGAAGCAGACGACCAGAGGTCAAAAACACATAACTTTATCTTCCCGCCATTTCCCTGTTATTTGGAAAATGTTCTGCTACAAAAAAACCAACTCAATTTCGCTCAACGTGGAGAAATTATCGACATTCTTTACCAAGCAATTGTGAGCCACACCACGTAAGAATTAAAAATTTCTAATATATTGTAATTCATTCAAAGTTGATTTACGTAATGATACTTTTTAGATATCCCGAAAAACTTTTTGACTATGTTGCGACACACCTGGTAAAAAAATATCCCTTTCTGACTGATAATTCGGAAAATGGATACGTAAGTATAATTTTTTTTTTACGAAACCATACAGGAAATTTTTAAAAAGCATAATGTAAAACTTTTTTACAGTTTATTACTGTAATTTTGCTAATTAATAATTTCCAATTTATTTCAGGACACGTGGAAATTTTCTCTTCGTGAAAAATTTAAAAATAAACGGCAAAAAATTGAAGAGAACGATAAAGTAAATGAAACGAGGGAAAAACATACTAGTACACCAACAACAGCACAAAATGTCGAAAAGTGCACAAAACTTGATCGACGATCACAGGTAATTTCATTCAAGCTTTTTTTTTTGTAAATAATTCAATTTATTTTATGCTTACAATATTAGACCGCTTTACCTAAATATTTGGAGGATAACGCATCAGTGGAGCAAACTGAAAGTACAAAAGTGCATCAAAGTCAAAGCGTTTCTGAATTTATGACAAAAACATTTTCTTCGCGGCAAAAACTTATTCAGACGTCATCTGTAGCTGAAGTTATGAAAGTCTATCCGTTTTTAACCCAGTTTGAAGAGGTAAGTAATGGTTCAAATAAAATTTGCGTTGACGTTATTTTTTGGTGACCATTCTGGTATTAGTTTTTACATCCAATCAGATAAATAAGCTCGTTTCTAAAAATTTAACAAATTTCATGCTAAAAAAAATTCAACTAGCTAAATATTGTGTTAAATTCTTTCGGGGTTAACTAACGTAGTTCAAACAAATTTCGAAAATGCTATGACTAATTGTTAGTTAGATCCAGTTATTTGATAAATACGTGATTAGATCGAACGTATGTAAATGTAATACATGCTGATAATATTTATTTAACAATTAAAAATTGTTAAATCAAATCTCGTTATCACCTCGTACTTCTACTTGTAAAGTATGTCAAATTATTAACTATTCTAGATCCAACAAGAGTTTACGCGTCTAACAACCAAATTTCTGAAATCATGTTTGATTAACGCCGCAATGAAATATTACTTAGTAATTGAAAGTTATTCAATGGGCAAAAAACGGCAGCAAATTATCGACAAATTTGAAACAAAATTTCTCACTCTAACTGATGAACGTGATATGAAAGGTAAAAATATATATAGTTAATTTATACAAGTTGTACAAATATATATATATTTTTTTTTACCAGTCTGTTAAAGTACGTTATTTTCAGAATTATTAATAACCAAAACACTGCTTCTTTTACCGTTTTTATTTAGAGAAGATTCGAAACATTTCGTTCAATCCGAGGTACTGGTAAAGATTTTTTAAACGCGTTAATATTTACTTTTGATTATATAGGAGGAAGAGCGCCGCAATATTTTAACACCGCTTATCGTCAGTAACAACTCGTCATTATTTAACGCCTCTGAGTTTCATGTATATTGTGAAGGGAACAAATACGTCAAAACTCGATCATTTACCGATGCCTTTATTACAACATTCGCTTTATATTGGATTTTTAATTTGTCTTATGATAAGAAAGTGCAAAAATCTTTAATATTTTTTGAACATTTGTTTTGCGGTATTAACCAAACTTTTCCAACGAAAATTATACGCAGGATGATTACTAGGTGTAAACAAAATTATCGTAAAAAAAAGATAATTGGGGTCTTAGTGAATGATGTGAATTGGTGGTGTCCGGTGTGTGTGTGTGAAAAGCTGTGTGAAAAGTGTGAAAAATCAGAAAATTGAGCTTTTCAGACCCCTGTCCCCCTTACGGATGACGTAATATTTGAACGGCCCCTTTTTGGATAAAAAAATATCAAATGTAATGCACGAATAACACCATTAAGATATTTCACCATTTTGTTTACGCAAAACGCACTGTTAGAAATTACATTGTTGCACGCTTTTATTACTCTACTTGTATTTACAATTGATGTTTAAACTTGTGCTTAACGATACGGTGACGCACGCACTACTTTCACCGGGGGGGGGGGGCGGATTTAGCGCGACAATCTTAACCGGAAAAATTTTATTCGCGACAAAACTGAAGCGAGAAATATTAATTCGCGACAAAACTAAAGCGCGAAATATTTTACCGCGAATGTACGAAACTGGCTCAACACCCTCCCATCTGAGGAAATAATTACGCCTAACGCAAAGAGGGCAACAGTTGCGTTACAGCAATTTGTATGCAACGCTTGGCCCTTTATTGCTACTTGTAATACAAGATTATGTGCTGGTTCTGGCTAGTTCAGTTTGATTTTTCGCTCTAAAAAATTTGATTTTAAATTGTGTCGCGCTTAAATTTGTCGCTATTAAGTTTTGTCGCGCTAATTCCAGCGCCCCCTTTCACCTTTAAACATAAATACATTTTGGAAAAGAAATAAATAAGTGAAGAATAGTCTAAAATGGTTGAAAATAAATTATAAGTAATTATTCTGACTTATAATATGAAAGGTCATGTGCTGTTTTGTTTGTTGTCTGCCAAACTTGAAAATATAAAATAAATTACAATTTTATTTTCCATTTAATAATTTCATTTTGTAAAATGAAATTATGAAATACATAAAATTCCACGTTATTCCATTTTTTCCTTTCCGCCGGTTAATTTCAACGTTCGCTAATTAATATTAAAATTGTAAATATACTGTAAAGTTCACTTTGAGCCTTTACAAATCAACTACCACAATTTACGTTTTCAACTTACGTTTCGCTTTATTCATTTTTCGGAAACATTTTGTGTGAGCTAGAAAAATTAAAATAGCGTAGAGTTTACGTGTACCGAAGGTCACATGTTGCTGGCAACTGGCCAAAACAAGAAATAATATTGTCGGTATTTCTTACAACATCTGAATCGAATAAAAAACCACTTTTACCGCTACAACCGTTATTGTCCTTTACCTACAAGCGTGCTACGCATACGTGGAATCCTGTTGGTGCGTACTCTCGTCCATGGTGGAAATATTTCCATGATGCTCTCGTCCATTCTTTATGCAGGAGCGTTTTAAAACGTTTGCCATTTTTTCACCACTAGAGTTAAATTTATTTTTTTTTGTACTACAAGTAATTTACCGCGGAAGAACTATTCGAAATATACAGGAATTTTATGTTATTAAAACGTTTATAAAATAAGATTTTTCGTGATAATTTCCCCACACGTTATTGTATAGCCAATTACAAGTACTAGTCACCTCTTTTTCTGAAGTGGGTGGACCAAACTTAGCCAGAAAAAACTAAGTCAATGTTTAATTCTAAAGGAGATGTAAAAAAATTTTCAATAATAAGCGGGAAGAATTCAATTAAAAAAAAATTCAAAAATTTGTTATTTGCAACTAACCAAAAAAAAAAATTACACGTGTTTAAGAATTAAGTATTAAATTTTAATTTACGCATCACCACGCTCCATTTAAATTGCCGAATATAATAAGAACCCCATTTTTGCAAAAAATATAATTTTTACTCGCGGGTATTTATTTTATTCGTACATCGAATTTATACAATCTGTGCACAGATAGGATAAATTTACACTTTCGTCGCTTATACGCCGAAAAGTCTTAGAAACCACGATTTGTAACGTAGAAGCATTTTTATTGCATTTCGAACAAACCGAATCGTCAGTTTTTATTTCCGGTTCGTTATTTTCAACTTTATATTCTGTCGTAGAATTGTCCTCGTCTTTTATGGAATGTGTCGTCGTCGGATATAACAACGGGTTTTCGTCGTGATAAATCAGGTGAGGCGACGTAACTCTAGATAAACCGACGTATTTCATGTGATCATCCCACGTGTCGTTGAATAATAACAAAATCGGGTAGTTTATCTCTATTCCTTGACAGCGATGAATTGTCACAGCGAGGAATACGTCGAATGGAAAAAGTAGTATTTCTAACACTTCGTTATTATTATGTTTAAGTTTGACGTAAACTGGAATACGTGGCAATGAAATTTCTTTATCTTCGACTAAATCGTTATCTTTACTTCTTTTTACCTTTATCGTAACGTTATCTAGATCTTCGTTGTATTTTACGAAGGTACATACCGATCCATTAACTAAACCGAAAGCGTACAAATTTCGATTTATAATCACGGGCACTCCCGGTTTAACGACTCTAGCCGTAGTGAAATAATTTCTTTTTGTCGAACTTTCTATTAGAATATCTTGAGTCAAACTGTTAACGTTTTTAGTTTTATATTTCGAATTTAATATAATTAATTCTCCGTCTATATCACGGAGCAATTGGTTTTGGTAATGCAGCGCAGTTGCCCTCTTGCCGCAAATAACGAGTTTTGGAAATTTTACTCGATTAAAATCGTCCACCGAACCACCGAATTTTATTCCCAAAAAGCGTTTATCTAAATCTCTATTCGGGCTCCACCACTTTTGAATAAATTCGGCAAAGACAACGTCCTTTTGACGCATATTATGGGTTAAACGATAGTGTCGCAAAATATTTTCATTTTTCATCTCCGTAAATATATCTTTCAAATCGACCGACTTCACATCGATTGGGCCTAATTGATTCTGATCGCCGAAAAATATGAACTTCACCGCTGTACTATCAATATTTTTAATGCAATTTAGCAAAATGTGGAATAGCGGTACGGAAATTGTAAACACTTCGTCGATTATTACAACGAGTTCTTCGTTCTTCGATAGTTTTTCTTTTTTAAACGTATACGTTGCGTTTTCCCGCGTCATTTCATACATTCTAACGCGGTGCTTAGAAAAGTGCTGATTTAACAAGGGTCTAATCAAAGGAAGGGTTTGTAACGGTCGTTTTGATCTCCACAAAATTTCTAAATTGTTGTCGGTAATTATATTTTCTTTCAAACATTTTATGAACGGAACGCCTCCCCCAACAGCTTTGTTTATCGTTTGACCCTCTATTTGCGCCGCAATCACGTTGGTGACTGCTAAAAGAAAATGAGGAATTTCATTTTCTGTAAGAAACTCGTGGATTTCCTTCATTAGAAGACTTTTCCCGACGCCGGGCCCTCCCGTAACTAGATTCCACCTGACGGAACTAGATGATTCGAAAATATTTTTAAATATCAAACTTTGCTCCTCCGTTAATTTATGTCGAAGTTTAGAAAAGTTCGACATTTTAAACTCGTCGAATTAAATAAATTTGAGTATAAGCGACTCTGCACTGAGGACAAAGCTTCCTACAAATTGTGGAATACCAGTAAGACTGTATTTAAGTACGGGGAGTATAAATATTATTTCTTAGTAAAATAATAGAAACCGGTACTCATTCAACCTTTTAAGAGTAATGAGAGAATACTACTATTTGAATCAAATTATATTTTCGGTAAACATTATTTTTTAAAACATGATAAATTTAGCAAACTGATATTGAGTAATATTAGTCAGTTGTTTTTCGTAACTACGGGATCATTATTGCGTTTGTGATTGTTTTAGATACATAGTTTGTGTTACGTATAAAGAAAGACTGTTAGTCAATGCTTACCGCACAGTCCAAAATCCGAGAATCCAAAACTTAGAACATTTGTGACAATTCCAGTTTCATTGTGTTTGATATTTTCTTCCGACTAAATGGAAATAAAACAAATTCTATAAAGGTTTTTTCCGTTTTTGTAAACGCTTTTCGCTCACCTCCGATGCGCGACTATTCCATCTTCATCCAACTTCTCATTCCTCTCTTCAACGTTCGCGGAGTGATGTTGAGATCAACCTTTTAAGGAAAAGAGTTAAAATTTTATTATCTTATCGATCAGTGCCGATAGATGTGTTGGAAACTCATACATTTTCTTACGTTAAGTTTATTAAAACCTTCGTTGAAATTGATGCGTTCGTTTCCATTCAACTCGAAAAATACAATTTTCTTTTAGCCTGGGTTTCCTACCAACTCGAAAAATACAATTTTCTTTTAGCCTTGGTTTCTTACCAACTCGAAAAATACAAATTTAAACTGTTTATTCAACCGAGATGTCTTGGGTTGTTGACAACTCGAAAAATACAGGTTTGTATTTTGTATGTCCGGACAGAAAAAAAAAAATATGCTGTCGATTGCATCGTAATAATAGAATCTTCTCAATTATATGTCGCTGTGGTATTTTTTTTCCCTTAAAGACCGCAAATTACAAGTAGATCAATTCAATGTAAAGTTCCCACGCACTCGCTTTTCACTTGGATTCGAGCTTCGAGGCTGTATTTTTTAATGTTAGTGTTAGGTTTAGTATCGGCTGAAAAGAACACAAAGCCACAGTAGAAATACAGTAACTCATCTTCAAAACACTGTGCTTTGAAGATGACATCTTTCCACGAAAAACTTATCAACGCGGTAACGGGAATATATCTACAACAAACTTCATCCTGACTACCGTAAGAAACCCGAAG
Source organism: Stigmatogaster subterranea (assembly GCA_034696085.1). Classification (NCBI taxonomy): domain Eukaryota; kingdom Metazoa; phylum Arthropoda; class Chilopoda; order Geophilomorpha; family Himantariidae; genus Stigmatogaster; species Stigmatogaster subterranea. Next base: position 17,083 of record JAQIWS010000117.1, read on the forward strand.
TGTGGACTGAAATAGCTGCAGAGACAAATTCTTCAGGCAAGCAATTTTATTCAATCTGTTAATTAGCGTTTACTGACTATTGGCTTGATTTCCCCAGTCAAAGAATGTAGAGGAAAGTGGAAACTTCTACGAGATCGGTTTAGAATAGTCCACAAAGCAATTGTGAAACAACCTACTGGTATTATGCGGAAGAGATGGTGCCATTACGCAAATTTACTTTTTTTAGCTGATTTCTACAACCCTAGAGGGTAGGTACCACTCGGCAAAGAATAATTATCCGCAATTGTTTTGTACGATACAATTGACAGTTTAAAAGACAGAAAAATTATTGAAGAAAAAGAGATCGTTTTAAAACTGATTGATGAGAATTGCGATGCGATAAAGATAACACAAACAGGCACTGAGACAACCCATTCACCATCACAAATTGATCAAAATCCAGAAACGATTCTGCCTGAAACTGATAAAATATTTTCACCAGTATGTAACCCGCTGTTTTGATTTGAGCAAATGGTAAAAATTCTATTTTTTTTAGAGTGTCAGCGGAAAGCAGGAAATGATAACTGAAATGGGTCAAATTTCTTCACAAAAAAACGAAGAAGAAAATGACCACTTTCTAGGTCATCTAAAAAGTGAGTTGGATAAATTACCATCGGAAGAAAGGGGAGATATGGAATTTGGAATCTTGCGCTTTGTTCGATCATTCGATGAACGAAGGAAAGCGACGAAGACCAGTGATTACAACAATTTTGACAACAAAATGTTGACAAATGGAGTAAAATTGTTGTTTTACTCACAGCTTTGTTATATTCTTACTTGTGATGATCTAAGTGCTCAAACACCTAACCAAAAAATATTTTACAAATTAAACGGTTTACCTGTTATTTTCATTGTATTTCCCAACACACCTTTTTTCAAAAGTAGTTATTCAATGGTAGCAGTATAAATTCGAATTTTTCATTGATGTCTTGAACCATCTACTCAACACCCATTAAAAAAAATTTTTGTGCAGCTACGCAAACAAAACAAATATTGACAAACGATATTGTTCTAAGGTAGTGAAATAAAATCTTACTCAGCGATAGCAGAATGAGCGATTTCCTCTAAATCTTCCATTCTTCCAAAACTTTTAAATCTAAAATTTTAACCAGTCAAACAACACCATCCTAAAAATTTTTGGAAATTTTGGAAACCTTACTACCTAAACAGCAATTAAGAAGCAACGATACCTCAGGTGTCTAAGCAGAACAAATCATTATTTGTCCCACAATGTGTTGCGCAAACGTCTTGGCTTTGCCAATGGTTGAATTTAATCTCCGAAGATGCGATAGAGCCTCACTGAAGAACGAAGGTCGTTCGTGATAATTCTCGTCTTGAGAACCAAGTCTAAACTGAAATCCGGCGTACATTCGAGCATCGTGAACGACCTAAAAATAAAAATTAAGTAATTCATACATTACATTGAAATGTCCATATCCTCGACCTCCGCACCGGTCCTGCTAGTCAAGTCTCTTGTAGGTGCAATCAACATCTAATTTCAAATAAAATATTGTTTTAGCAATTAACGTATAGAATTAACGCAACATAAATGTATTTTGTTCTTCGTCATCTCTTACAACCATTTTTGTAACATCCACCGCAATGCGATAGAAACAAAGTATTACTTTGAGTAAAGTCAAAATACCGTAATACAATGACGGTTGTTGTTCTTCTAAGGCGAGTTTCGTTCGGCCCCGGGAATGTGTTGGTTTTAAAAGATAAATCTGCTAACCTTTTTCATCAAAATACAAATAACCACCAATGACGATCCACTACTGCCTCCTATCATAAATCCGAGAATAGTATCTTCGATGTCATTCGCGGATAGTGGAGCAACCAATTTTCTCTTAACGCTTCTGAAACTCGTAAATTATAGTTACAAACATGACTAACAACGAAAACTTAAAACAATTTCAACGAGAATTTCACACTTGATCCTGAAATTTTTGTGTTGTTCTCTAGTAACAACCGTTTAGTTAACTTTCAAGAAATAAAAAAAAAAGACCGAGAAAATTTAATTTCAGTTGCTCTTAGGACAAAAAAAAAATCATTAACAAATTAATTCTTGGAAGGTTAAATAAATATACAAGTACGACTAAATAATTTTATAACTCGATTTACGAGTAAACTTCGTTTAAATTATTATTGAAACTAAAATATTGTAGTTAAATATATTACACTATTTTTTTTTTTCAACTGTAGATGGGATAACATTACAATAGTATAAAGTCAATCAACCGGTTGAATGTGAGCCTCGTTGACATCAATTCTTGAATGAGAAGCACATGCGCAGGAAATCTGTTAAAGATATTATACTTTATTGTACCATTTAAAAATTAGTTTTTTATGATAACTTTTACTTTCGGATATGTTATTTCTCAAATTTGCACACGCAGATGCCGCACGTGTGAATTTTATACGGGTCAGATACTTCGAATAATAGCAAAATCTGAGCTGCGCCGTGAGAAATTCGACAATCGCGGTTCATCTCGCCTTAAATATTCCAAAAATAATTACAATCGCTTTATAAAAATATGTCAATCACCACTTACCGCGCTCGCCCTTCCATCGGTAGAAGAACTAAAATCTGAACGGGACCGCGAGCTCTCGATTACATTTCGTCGTCCACTATGTGTTTCAGTCGGACCCAGGAAAATTTGGGCGTTTATTTGCGACCCGCGTGTCCATCTAAAATCGACAGAAACAAATTTACGCGACGGGTCTTTAGAATTTGTGTTATTTTCATGCATCATACGTCGTTTCCTTTAAGATTATAACTGCACTCTGCAAGAAGAGTAGATACTTTCCACCTATCGACCGTACCGTCACAGATTTTTAAAGTTATACTTTAATCTGTGGTACCGTTAAATGGCGTTGCGTCCCCCACTTTGCAAACATTCGTTTAAGTGATCGATTGTCACTTAATCGTTTACTCACGCGCCTGAATAGTCTAAAATTCCTTTTTAAAAGATGAACAAACCGAAGAAACTTGACCGCCGGCACGCTGCGATTCCTGACACCGTTGAAAAAAAATGGCGCCCAACGCCTGCGCAGTTCAAACTTCCGTCTCAAAACCTGGATTTTCGTTGCGCGCGGTCAAGGTTAAGGTTATTAAAAGGGGAAGGTGGCTCAGCTCTTCCATAACCCCTGTAGTTTTACTACAGGGGGTTATGGCTCTACCTACCGCTATACCATAACCCCCTGTAGTAAAACTTTTTTACACAGGGGGTTATGGCTGTACTGGCACTTTGTGTGATTACTAAGGTCACCACCAGAGCGGCGCTGAAAAATACTGTAACCTTCCCACTTTTTTGGTCTGCTTTCGGCGTTTAAACCACGCCGCTATTTCGGAGCTGGAGGTGTCGTTGAGGTGTTGAGAGGAAAAAAATGGAGTGTCGAAAATAAAAGATTGAAAGTTGGTTACCTTTGTAAATTAAGTTACGGTGAGCAAAAAAAAAAACTTTGTAAATCCTATAAACGCCAACGCGCAAATCCAGCGATTAGAAAAACAAAAAGTGCATCAAAAAGAGCTCGCCTAGTTCTTCAATTAAGCATTGAAGCGATTTAATTTTGTAAAAGTAGCGTGGTTTGTTATTAACGAATTATTGACAACCCCACAAAATCGTGGTGCAAAATAATTAATTGGTCAGTAGGATAATTTTGTTAATCTCACGCGAAAACTTTTGTATCAAGCTCTTTTTAATGCATGTTTGGGTGTTTTAATTGCTTGACTTGCACGTTAATTTTTGTAGGAATTAAAAAGATTTAAAATTAGGGTGTCCAGTTATTTTTTTTTATTGTGTCCACGGTATACGTCGAAATGTGATGAAATTGAAAGGTCAAAGTGAGGTCGGTATTTAAAGGTGGAATTTTAGTCGAAATTTAAGTTGGCACTTGTGTGTTTTGTCGAAATTTAAAAATGAATTTAAGCGAAAAAATGCTTACTTCGCGAAAATATCGAAATATGAACGTCGAAATTTGTCTATTTCTTAAAATTTTAAAAAAAAATTAGGTTGAAACTTTATTTTTGTCAAGATTCTGAAATTTAAAGGTAAATTTATGCCAAAATTCACTCATTTATCAAAATTGTCAAAATTCACGATCAAAATCTTGTCGAAATTCATCAAATTTTCGACTTTCTATCCAAAATTTCACTAACCTAATTATTCTAACCAAATTATTTACACCGGGCAAAAATTCTCGCCCTCCCCCGGGTACAAAAAGTAAAAAATAAATTTTTTTTTTTTTAAATAAAATAAATTTTTGCAGTAAATAAACGCTGTTGTTTTTTTCACCTGTTTTCTACAGAAAAGGTTCTAAAATTAATTATTTTCTGTATTACTTTTTCTTAAAAATAATTTAAATATTAAGTAGAGTCAAACTCTACAAAAATTTTCTGCATAAATAAAAAAATTCATTTTGAAATCATACACAAATCGACCGCAATACCAAGGCAATAACTGGAAATACTCGGTTACACGCTGCCACAGCGCCGCTCTGCTGAGCTAAATATAAACTTCATCAAAAAAAACCGGAAGTGATCTGGAGTTGAACAACCTTCCCCTTTTTATAACCTTGTCAAGGTGCAGTCCACGCCTCTGTAGTTAGAGAGAGAAATGATTTAGCGAACGCTTTAAGTGGTTTTAAAAAAGGACGGAATCGGAAATTTAAGGTTGCGGTTGGTTTACAAGACTGAGTAAAAAAATATTGAAAATTTTTAGATTGCGACGTAAGTGGTTTTACGAGTATACGCTGTAGTTTGGACGAATATAAATTATATTCATTCAAGTCTGTAGTCGAGTTTTAGTGCGTTGTTAAGTCGTAAATGATTTGATTCGTGATTTCTTTGAATTTTCGTCGCGCGTGGTTGGAAAATTTTTACGCGAACGAATTTCGCCAATCGCGATTAATCGTCATCAAGTGGTAGCATTGCGACTAGGACCAAGACCACCTAAAGTAACTTTAAGCTTACTAAGATGTTTTCTGGACCTGAATAATTCGAGGTATGATAGTTAACAGAACATGACGAAAAAAAAATCGCTAAGGTGAGCTAAATGAGCTAAATATTTTTTCTGCGCTCGAAATATCCGTTAACTTTAGAATTTTAAAACGAGATAAATAATTTTTTCTGTAGTTTCGTGTTATTAAATTTTTAAAACTGCTTTGTCTACATTATTTTATTCAAAGAGTCCTAATGCTTATTCAACGAGTCGTAGGATTTATTCAACTGCTGCAGCCAATTGACGCTAGTTGCGAGGTCAATGGTTCAGTATGAATTCCTTTATACCCAGTCGGTTTGAGCAAGGAATTAACTACTCCTTGGTTTGAGGAATTGAAATAATAATAAATAGGTAATTTTTTTTTACAAAAACGTAGACACACCGTAGACTTCTTACAGGTCGATGATTCTACCTCTCTAAAGGCACAAAATCTAGAATAAAACGAGAGATGTCTAACAGTATAGACTGGTTTTAAACTGTCAATTTTTGGTTCAGCAACACTCGCGCTGGAGGTGGGCAGCTGTTAATTTTTGTTTGTCACTTTCCGGTAATGATATTATTTAATAGTTGACGTACAGATTTTATTTTTCGTGAAAATCTTGGCATGGATCATCGTGGTGCCGCTTAAAAACACGAACGTGACTGCTTGCCGTTATCGTGTCTCTGTGGGTGGAGTTACGGTACATTATTTGCGAAAATAGGGCGGAGAGAAAATCGGCTATTATCCAATACCAGTCAGATGCGTAAGTGCGGAGGGGAAACCATTTTTCCGGCGAATAGGATATTTATTTAAAAAAAAAATTCAAGTTATACAATATGTTATTACTTAAATTAATAATACACTTTTAATTTACCTTATAGTATGAGTACATTTTCGAATAAGGTAATTTTAAGCAGGAAAGAGAAGAGACGAGAGAGAAAAATGGACCGATGATTCAATCGAATTATCTCAGTAATTAAAAGCATTCACCACTTGCAGCATAAAGGCCACCCCTATTTTCCTTCAATGATGGCAAATTTAGAAGTTACATTGTGATGCTATATGTCCGTAACGTCGACATTTGAAACATTTAAGATTGTGAGCGAAACAGTAAGTGCCGTGGTTCTGCCCACAATTTTGACAAAACGTTATCGCTGGACGATCTCTCCAATTAACTTGTTCCAATTCGTTGCAGATGAATTTATTAAAGTCGATATTTTTAGTTGCGATCAATAACGCTTCGTGTAATTTCAAGTTTTTCATTTTTAAAAGTTGAGACGTGGTCTTATCGTCGTGTATGCCGAAAAGAAATTGATCTAGCAACAATTTGTCAGTATGGACTTCTCTATCTACATCGCACAAAAATAATAATTCGCGCAAGGCTGCGATGAATTGGCTTATTGATTCGCCTGGTTTTCTCGTCCGTTGTCGAAATGTTAATAATGCGCGAATATTATGGTTTTTTTGGTTTTTTAAAACGAGCGTAACGTGCTCCACTATTTGGATAAAATTTAAACTCGTTAATTTCTGCGGAAATAATGATTTGTTTATTATGTTTAAAAACCTCTCGTCTAAGAATAAAAGCAACAGATTTGCAGCTTTCGGTGCGTTTACGGAGATGGAATTAAAGATCAGATATATTTCGAATTTTTGAACATAAAGTTTCCACTCTTCTACCGACGAACTTTTTCCACAAAACGGCCGTGGAAAAATATCATTAATTTTTTCCGAAGACATGTTTTCTTTTCCAGCCAGTGAGTTGAAATGAATTTGAACGCCGAATGTTCGAATATATATACCGCTTCCACTTATGTTTACAAAACCTACGCAGTTTAAATTGAATAGTTCAATTACCAAATTTTATACCGATCGAATAAAATAATATCGATTCGAAATTGTATACGGTCGATCGGGTTTAATTGCAAATTTTGTGACCTCTACTTGTATATATATAGTGAGGTACCTACGGAGCTTATCAAAACGAATCTTCGAACGAACCATCAACATGACGACGCAATCTACTCCAGTAAGATCTAAGTTCCCTAAAACGAAAAACCCGGTGCAATTTCAAGATGCTAAGTCAACTTCTCCGGATGACGTGCCCGATAACGATCACGCTTTGACCCCAACCGGACAACTCGAGCGAGGCAAAACCAAAGAACACCAAGCGCATGAGCCACCGAACGTCAACGCAGAAAATCGAGAGCAACGAAAAGAAAACGGTGAAAATGAAGAAGAAAAGCTCGACGATTACGGTGACGAGAAAATTGACTGTGACAATTCTCAGTTAACGACTAGCGTGTAATATGTCGTCCGTGGGAATTTTATTTCGATTTTTGTCTTAGAAATAAACGTTCGTTAGAGCGTGTACTTTATCATTAGAATAAAAATGTTATTACTCACCAGCGAGACGGATTTTTTTTTTATCGTAAATGACAGAACCATTGCAACTAGATGCAAATTAGGCAGAATACAATTGGTCCCCGGCGGTGGATGTTACAATTGTTGTGTTTTTGGTGTAGTGCACAGAATAGCAATTAATTCACAGCAATTAATAGCACAGAAAAAAATTAATTCAGTTCCACAATTCATTAATATTGTCAATTTCATCGAATTTTTATGCAAATTTTTGTATTAAAAAAAATATGGCGGTTTTAAACCAACTAAATACAAGTAAATTGTGTTTAAGAATAACCATTTCCCAATTTTTTTTTGTGTATGTATATTTAAGATACCCCTTTCTTGACCTGCTACGTTTGAGTACACACATTTTAAAAAAAAATCCTATTCTATGAAACGGTTGTGGAGAATCGTACGCCTCATTATTCAATATTGGTAAAGGGGAAATCTCCTCTATATACTATTGAGGATTGTAAATAAAATAATCATTAATTATACGATAATAGTTTATTTAAATCATCCTGTCAACCTTGGTGAGTGAGATTTTAAACACGCGATGGCTTTAGTGGTAAGGAGAACTTTTGTGGATGTATTTTACTACCTAACCAAAGATTACGATACGTGAGTTTTACTTTTTCACCGCAAAAAATAATAAGGAAAAGCAAACAAATTTTTTGTTCTAGGATTTTACACTTAGCGGTATACGATAGAAATGTGAACCTGGTAAACAACATTCTATCATGTTCCCAACATGGCTCACTGTTAGATTTCCGAAATAACGCCGGCCAAGTAATTAACACATCAAAATTTGAATCGTGCTTTTTATTATTATTTTTTTTTTCTCGTTTCAGACGCCTCTACACTTAGCGGTTTTGGTGAAAATGCCTAACATAGTAGACGCATTGTTAATTTTCGGCGCAAAATGGAAATTACAAGATCGGAAAGGAAATACCGTATTTCACGTAGCTGCTAATACCAACGGAGTAGAATCTTTTTTTAAAATAATCTATCACCTGCAACAGGATGACACGCAGATTTTATCTCAAATATTAAATTTAAAAAACTACGAAGGTAAGAAAATAGTAATAAAATAATTTTTGATTTTTAAATAAGATCAATTTTATTTACCGTAGGTCAAAGTTGCGTACATTTGGCAATGAACAAAAGAAATCTTGAAATTTTATACATTCTTAGTCGATTCGGCGCTAATTTAAATTCGAAGGATAATAAAAATGGGAAAACGATTCTGCACAAAGCTGTGGAGACCGGTGATTTTGAATTGGTCAAAAAGATTTCTAATTTTATCGAAATAAATCCGCATGCACTTGATTTCAACGGTCACACACCGTTAGCTTACACTCACGAGAAAACACCTTCGAAAATTAGAGAGTTGTTAGAGAAAAAGTATTTTAGTCAATTGATAAATTTGAGGATTCGCCTCTAAACTATATTTTTTTAATTTATTCTACACTGACCACAAAAATAACTGTTTTACCAAACAAATCCAAACATTTTCGGACAAAAGTTTACAAAACCGCAAAAAAAAAGGTTGGTTAATATTTATGTCGGAAGTGACGGAAACATAATTTTACTACAAAAAAAATTTTTTTTTTACTTAAGCAAATTACGAGTTTTAAGAAACACGAATAAAAATTAGTTTTGCGAAATTTAAAATAATTTTTTTTTCAAAATGTAAAATTTTAAAATTAATGGAGGTTTAAAAACAATGTAACAACTACGAACTTGACAATTTCTAGACCATAATAAGATACATCTTATAGATGTTCGTGTTAATGGTGGGTCATGAACGATATAATGACTACTTGTGTATACTTCTTTTCAAAGTGTAAAATTTTAAATAAATTTTGGTTTTCAAAGTGTAAAAATTTTAAATACTTTTTAAAAAAATCTAAAATTTTAAATATATTTTTTTTTTAAATCTAAAATTTTGTTTCGTGGTATTACGTCATAAGTCAATCTTTATTTCTCACCAATGAAACACGAATAATCAAATCAACGCTTAAACAAACCCAACGATGAAATAAATAATGATGACATCCTAACCCAGTAAACCAATAATTAAAAGTGCATTTCTGAAAATAAATTTAATAAAATAAATACTGAATAACAATTATAATAACAAAACTGTTCAAAAATGCTTTAAATACTAATGAGCAGAATTACAAGTTTCTATTTTAACTAAGGGGAGCTCAGCGTTTGCCTCACGTCAAACTGTGGAATCAAGAAATTCGGGAAAGTGTAGTATAAAAATACGAGCGCTCTCAACTTACCATAAACGGTCGAATATTTTTTGAGAAATTATCAGGAGCCTCGAATAAACTTTAATTCTTTAAGTGAATCAATTGATAATGTCAGACACGAGAGTTCATCTTTGGACTCATCCACCGAGTTAACCCCTAAATAACTTTTTGCCTTTCATACTGTGAAAGGTGTAGCAACAACGGACGTGCTAGACCAATCAAACTCCGACAAGGCAACGATCAAACTACAATCAAGTTGTTAACAACTGTATAAACACGTAACGAACAATCAACGTTGACGCTGTTTAACCATTACCAGGATTTAAGTAGCAATAACTTTGGCTCACAAAAAGGGACTAATGTTCGACTGACAAAACCGAGGCGAGGTTGCTCAACTCAACTTACAGCTGTACTAGCACTTTGTGTGATTACTAAGGTCACCAGCAGAGCGGCGCTGAAAACTACTGTAACAGGCACGGGCATGGTTTGAGCTTGCTTTACTCTCATTGGGGGAAAATGGAGTGTCGAAAATAAAAGATTGAAAGTTGGTTACGCGTGGAAATTGTAAATTAAGTTACAGTGGACAAAAAAAAAATAACTTTGTAAATCCTTTAAATGTCAACGACCAAATCCAGCGATTAGAAAAACAAAAAGTACACCAAAACCAAGTTCTACCGATTTAATTTTGTAAAAGTAGCGACTTTGACAACCCCACAAAATCATTAATTATACAGTATGATAATTTTGTTAACTTCTCGCGAAAACTCAACAGTATCACTGACGACAGGTTTCTTACTGTAATTAAAGTCCCCTTCTAATAACTTTGCCTCTATAACTCAGGTGCGCATCTTCCGCAAACAGGTCGGGAAAGGAAAAGACAAAAAAGGGATTAAAAAGTTTAACGACCCGTTTCCTAACACAACCTCGCAATAACCATAATATTAAATACAGTTGTTTTTTTTTGTTAGTTGATTTTAACATTATAAACGTTCTACCTTCGTGTAATTTTAAAAAAAAAAAAAATTGCACCAAAAAATTATTTTATTTCCACAAGTCATCACTATCGCTACTGAAAATTTAATACAAAATTTTGTATGAAATAGAGAGTTTATAATTTTGTATTTAAAAATAATCATTTCATAAAATTTTTTTAAATGTCGTTGTACAGGGAAACTGCGTTAGAGAAAGGGTCGCTAATCTTTTTAATCCCTTTTTTTGTCTTTTCCTTTCCCCTTTCTCGGCCTGCTTTAGGGTAGACGAGCGTCTAAGCACACAGAATAGACCCCAAATATTAACCCGTTATTGTGTTTTATTGGTAACTCTGACAATACAAGTAGAAATGTAAATATTGAATTTTTAAAATAATTTTTTTTTCTTTTTGCCGCTATAGTATTGCGCGGCTGATTAAAAAACAATAATAATATTTTACTTGAAATAAAAATTGTTTATTCAACGGCATATTCAATTTTTCGCTGAGTCAACCACGTTTCTATTGGTCGGCGAATTTAATACTTAACATACGACTATTACAATACGCGATAGTTTAGTCAAAATTCGAGTCCCGAAAACTTGGTCTGATGCTTTCGGTAAGTACAGTAAATTTTATAGCGGTAAAAAAATGACCTTGTAAATTTATATCGATAATAACAATTCAGGCTAGAATATTAGTTGTAATTTTATAGAAACAATAATACCGTAATTAATTAATTTTTGTCGAATTTTTTCCCAATTCCTCGCGCGAAAGTGTGACTGTGGACATGAATACGCTTTACAGTATTAAATTTACTTGTACTTCCATAACGCTTTAACTTTTATCAATTAGCCGTTTGATGATTATTATCTTTAAATCGACACGCGGAAAAATAAATAAACAAAAGGGGATTACAATTTTTTTTTCCTACGTCGTTAGCAAGAATAAAGTTTTCCAAATTTTATTTAAACACTCTTTTCATTCACAAAACACTATCAGGGCTTCGATTTTACAATTTTTAAACTTTTTTTTTGCAAGTTCTGATTATCGGACCGAATTGGTCAGGTCCCGATTAAGCGGATTCTACTGTATTTCGGATTTTAAAAATAAGAACTTTTCAAGATATTAATCAGTTGAATTTTTTTTTTTACTAATTTGTCAACCCACTTCAGGGAAAGGGGTGACTAGTGGTACACAAAGCCTGTTCCGTTAATCTCATTTTGTCTTTTTCTTTTCTCGCCCCTTTCAGTAGTTAAAATGTAAACTTTGGATAATTTAAAATATTAAATACGCGTTCAGAAAACTCTTCGAAATTTTTTTTATTTCTATTATTATTTACAGCCGTTTATTTTCTTCTCATGACCGAAGATTCTTTCGATAACTTTTTGATCACGCGTCAATTGGCTTCAAAAAACAAACACCTATTTCCTACTTGTTGCGTATTTTCGGGACTACAGCCTCCAATCCCGGCAGACGTGAAATTACGTCAAACAGCGGAAGAGCTGAAGATACAACATCGAGAAATTATATCAAACATATTTAATAATAGAATCGAAAAAATTCCTTCGAATCCAAATTTAAACACTATTAAATGCGACAATTATTCTCAACGGACTACTTATGCATTTTGGGTACCGTTTATAAAAGCAGAATTGGACAACGGTTTTATACAGTCGAGATATCAAATTGTTGATAACTTGACGAAAGCGGAATCATTTTTCGACCTAAGAAGTCCTTATCTGACATTCAATTCGAAGGACGAACTTCGTGGCGTTTATTTCGTCGTTTGTATCGACTGCGTGCTTAATTTTTCATATACGATTGTAAAAAAAGACAGTGAAATTAGCAAAAAACTTTATAAACACACGATCAACCGCCATCTATATTTGTATAAATGCGACGACGACGAGTTTGAATCTAAAACTTTTTCGGGTCACGTTTTTATCGGTTCTAAAAAGCGACCTAAAAAGCAACATAAAGTCTGGTTCGAAGTAAGAGGCAGATGCGAACTAGAGATTAAAAAAAAAACCGAAAAATATTTACTTTTGAAGGTGTTGACGGCGGGTAGGAAGTCGGAGACAGACGAATTTTACGCGACATTCTTTCACTTCCCAAACTCATTGACTTATTTGGAAGTTCTCGGGAAAGAGTTAGTCAGCCGTTTTGAAAAACGATACACACTCGCAACCGTTGCACCGCTGATTCCGCAAGTTGCGCTTACGCAATCGCCGCAGATTCCACCATCGCAGCAGCAACAACTAGATTTTTCGCCATCACACCCCGCATCTCCCCCAAACTTCACCATCATTCGTATACTGAACAACTTAAGTGACGATATTATTTTCCCGTCTCAAGAAATGGCGGAATCGTACATTCCTCCAGACCAAACATCGCAGTTCACTGCTTCGTGCTTAACGCAAGAAGCGGCGGAATATGCCAATGCTGTACAGGCAGTTGAATTCAACTTGAACATTTTGAAACAGAGAAGAGATTATGCTTTTCAACTAGGGCAAGCATCTACAAGTGGGTATCAACCTACTTGTATGTACAATGGGCCAACCGAACAGTGGCCCTCAAGCTTAATAACAGAAATCGACGCGAACGAAACACTGCTGCAACAGCCCGCTGTACAAGGTTCTTCTTGTTACGTAGGGGAAGAAGCGGTACAATCGAAATCCATGGATGAACTTGGTATTAGTGATCTTATGAAGATGCCCCCTCAGCGATCGGACAGTGAACGGGCACGAGTCAAACCATCGGAGAACAAATTTAACGCTAAGATTTACGGCACTTCGCATAACCTTCATCTTATAAAACCGTACGATGCTAATAAAACCAATAATCACGTTCTTTCATCTCCCCCACCCACCGGTGTACCGGCAGCTCCAGATTGCCTAAGTCGTTTCTTTGGTAGAGTAATGGAAAAAATGGATGACGTTTATTATCCAACCACCACGGATGACCGACTTAAGCACTCTCTGGACATTGTTGTCCGCAGTAAGTCAACATCTTTACAACGCGAAATAGCTGCGTTGAAATTGAGATTAAATTCGTTGAAAATTGAACCAGCCACCGAACTCGTCAATCGGTACTTAGCGACGGAGTTAACGAAAATGAAACCCCATTTCGAATCGCAACACCGCGAGCTCTCGGTTTATTTTTCGAGGGAATTTCAAATATATATATTCTACACCGACGTTGTCGAGGAACGTATGTTAAATGAATTAAATCGAAAGTTCCAATCTTCAATTTGTAACAGCGATCAAAGTGAAGACAATGTGAATCGGCTTATTTGTTTGAGAAGAAATGATGTTAAATTAAAGATATCATTAAGGTTACCCTGCAATGAAATTGGATGGACTGTTTTCAATCATTTAAAAAATGATTGCGCAACGTGTAAGGGTGGCACTAACACGGAGACAAATTTTGACACCGTCCATAAATACTGTGCTAAAAATTCGGACCATATTGTTTGTAAGAAAAAGATAATCTTTTTTTTACATAGATTTTATTAAGTAATAAACTTTTTATAAATTTAGATTACTCCCTATACTTTTTTCTGACGGGTCCATCGGCTGAATCTTAGCTAAGAGCAGATGGTATGCCTTAATTAAGGTGAGTTCAAAAATTACACTGATTGTTATAACTTCATTGACTGGTTTCGTCTCTTTATAGCGGAAAAAAATTGGCACATTCTGGCTTTAGTAAATCAAAACAGATGTCCAATCCCACTTTACAACACGAAAAATTATACAACTTGTAATAATTTTAATACAAATTTTATGGTTGGTAATGTTATAAAACTTCTGTTTATTACCAAATTTTTTTTATTAAAAAAAAAATATATAAAATATATAAAGTTGAAGGTTAAGACAATAAAACGATGGAAAGATGGAACCACGCGATTTCTTTTCTCTATTTAATAAAATTACAAATACCAATTAACTACAGTACAATAATTTAGCCGATCGTATTATTTGAGAACTTTTTTCCGTACGTGTGTCTATAATGCTTGATAACGTCACAGCGCCGGTTGCGTGTCGAGAAAATAAACTTCTCTGTGGTTTACAACTCGTCTTCATTCATCACCCTCGTTTACTTTTTCACTTTGCGCCCTAAATATTCCGTCTAACTACTATAAACCATGAAGGAAAATTCTTTTACCTAATGAACAAACTATTGCCTTAAAAAGAAGGAACGTGACTAAAAATACCCGGCGCGATATTCTATAAAACTATTCTGGAAAATTGTCGTGGTAAGAGGTGTATACATCGTTAACCTAATTTAGGGAAGTTTTATGGATAGTTTTTCAGAAATTAAAGTTATGCCTACTTTAGATAATATTTTCCTAACATCAATGCAAACGCGGGTGCAATTGGCGAAATAAAAACGGGAGCTCTACGACAATTTATTACGCGCGGTCCGTAAAATTAGCTTTAGTGTTAGCTAAATGCCGTCGACGGCGCCACGTAACACAAAGAGCGAGAACTATGACAGTGATCCAATGATTCGGAATGCGCGAGATTGATAACGTCTTTGTTTCGAAGTGAATTCGCCTCTTTGAATCACGAAGTGACTTGACTGCCTTTGATTAATCATCCAGCAAAAGAACATTGATACTGATCACAATTTTTGGGCCGTGTGAATATCGTCTTTCTGGTTCACCACTCGATGAGTTTCATTACAAAATTTATTAAAACCTATAAATTTTTTTTTTACTTCGCAGAAAATGACAAATTCACCTTAATTCAATACTAAAAACTTTTCAAACCTTCTGCCCACGTTAAACGTTTTGCTGGTTAACTCATTTTAGGAAAATGAAGGGACTACAGTAGTTGTCCATAAGTGTCTGCTAGCACGTGGGGACCAAGGTCAAGCTGAATTAACACCAAATTAAATAATATTTGATTTTAATTCTAATTTAAAGCATTTATTTGTAATACTGACATAAACGCTGATTATTTTTTCTTCCTTTCCCGGCAGAAATACAATTTTAAAACACTTTTCCCGATTAAAAAAAAAATTGCAAATAAATAGTTTCGCAGTGAACGTATTCGAAGATGTAACTTTCACAAATACTAACTGCAGTATTATAAAATTTGTTTTGTCATTTTTAATATGAGGCGCGAGTATTTACTTATCAAAAGAAAAACGAAACAAACTCCTTCGTGAAACTGTAACGGCAGCTACGAACCGATGGTCAGCTTGCGTTACCGAAATTTACAAAAATCCGTGACGGCAGTTTCAAAATGATGGCCAGCATGAGTTACAGAAATATGCAAAAATTCTTAAGACTAAAGAGAGAAAATGATTTACTTTCGAAGTCCTTTAGTCTAAGGCAAAACTACGAAACTCTGTACGCAGAATGCTTGAAATTTGACGATTTCGCTAAACACCGGAAGATGAAGAAGAAGAAGAATATTACGGAGGCTAAAACTGACGTTGCCGGAATTGTTGAACCATTTCAAGTGTACAAAATTTTTTGCAGACCAGTCGAAAATTTGAACGTTTTAAGTTTACAAAGTCAAATAACTTTACATGAGAACAAAATCATCGACATTCTCCTTCATAACCTGCGTGGAAAACCCCATCTACGCACTAGAATAATGACGTATTTAACGTATTGCAGACAACCACAAGAAAAAGAAACGCATTCCATTTGGCTAATAGGCCAATCGGTTAAACCGTCCGTAGAAACAGAAGAAGACGCGCGTGAAATGTTAAATGAATTGAAAGCTGACGTAAACGTTAAACAAAATGCGCACGACGCGAAATTTGAGGATTTTAAATTCGTTAGCGTAGATTACATACAACTTATGACTCAAGAAAAAAATGCAAACGGAAAGGACGAAAATGGATGTAAATGAACTTGTACCACTAAAAACGCGCGTGGATAAAAATACAAAAGAAAACAACAAACAAACATCTTTTCCTCTTTCTATATTAAACTGATTGTGCTTGTATACCGTTATCATTTTGTTTTTGGTTCGAAACAAATTAAATCCAAAACTAACGGCGGTCCTGTATAATTATAAATAAATAACAGTTTACCCTATGTTAAATTGCCTATTTTATCCATTCAATTTCTGGAAGAAGTAATTTGATTTGCTGGAAAGCTCTTCAACTACAGCTAAGCCAGTTCATCCTGCGGCATGAGGTTACTACTGTATTTCAAAAATGAAGTCGCGGATCTACGTGTAAGTTGATACCTTATTTTACTTTACAGATCCAAACAAACCCCAAACCGGGTACAGCAGGCATTTACGAACGGTGAAAAGCAAAGAACGAAGGAGTACAAGTATTCTTACAGACTTCTGCAAAAATTTTTACGGTCGAAAAAAAGTGCCAAGTTAGTTAAAAAATCATTCAGTTTAAAGCAAAATTATCACATTTTGTATACTGAGTGCATGAAATTTCAAGATTTCAAAGTAAACGAAAATGATCGAAGCAAACTTCCAGATGAAGAATTACCGCGACATTACGAAATCTATACGCGTTCGCTGATTACAACTTTAGACTTCAGCGCGTTAAAATTAGAAGATTACATATTTTTGACCGAAAACAAAATTCTCGATATTTTATATTCCAACCTAACGAAGACCAAAATACTTCGATTGAGATTAACGGCGCTCATAAAAATCATCACATCGTCCACCTCCAACGCTGAACAATTTTTACGGTTAGAGTGTCCGGAAATTTATTTGGAAGCGAGAGAAGACGCGCATTCAGTTATTAATGAAATGGTGGAAAAAATAAATGCCGTTCAAAGTGAGCAAGAAAAACAGTTTGATTGCTTCAAACTAATTTACGTAGACTCGCTAAATTTAACTATTGACAAAATCGACGGGGAGGATAAAAGAAAGTAGTAAAGCAGTAACTTTTTAATCTTTATACGTGTCACCGTTTTAAAAATTTTCTTTAAAACTGTTCTTTAAACGGCTAGAAATAAAGTGTTAAATATAAACCGCAGCATAGAATAAATATAATTATGATCGTCCATATTTGTTTAAATAGTTATATAATTATATTTTGTATTTTTAAAGATAAACCGTTAATTCCAAAATTTGTGACATTTTTGGCACATTCTGGATTCACAAGTAGGATAAAAATTGTTAGTAATTTATGTCTACAGTAACAACTTTAACCCCTTTTTTTAAAAACAAGTTTTCCCATTTCATAATGTCATAATATTTACGCCTGTTAACACAAAATTCGTATTTTTGAGGTCAAATTTGTGAAATTTCGTATTTATTTCTCATTGAAACTTATCTTGAATCGCGTTAACATCGAAATATTGTTGGATACAATCAGCTGAATATAAAGCTGTAACACATTTTATAAATAGTTCAGTTCGGTCGTGGTCGCGGATTTCAACGAGTATACGTAACTACTTCTAACTAAAACACCGCGGCGGAACACAAATAAAACATTTTTTAAAAACATTTTCAAGCAAAGTTTTCTTAATTTTCATTTAAAATTTGATTTTACCCTATTTGTCGCCAAATTTTCCAAATCTCGTTCGTAAAACATTCAACGTCGTACTTTGTTCCAACGTTAACAGTTTTTCTTTCTTCCTAAAATCACAAACATCGATTAAAAAAATTATTTTACGAAATTTCGAAAGTTTTCAAAAATTTTACCATTTTTTTTTTGAGGGAGGGGTTTTGACATCATCGCCGTCGAATCTGATTTTTTTTTTCCAGGTAAAATATAATTAAAATATCATTTCAGCGTAATAGTTGTAAAATAATTAATTTACGTCTCGTTTTCTCGATCAAATCTCGGTGAAATATAAGTAAGGCGGAATTCCGTCGGAGTTTGTTTCATTTCGATGTTCCGCGGTGAAATTTATTACAGGTGACAAACCGCAGTAGTAATTTGGTATTGTAATTTTCATTCTCCGAGGTGAGAGTTTCGGTTAAACGTGATTTCATGCTGCAACGCGATGAAGTTTGACGTGGTTTTATTTTTCGTCGGCCATTTTGTGTGATTTTAACTTACGGTCGGATCAACTTAAACAGACGTCATTCGGTGTACTTCTCTGTATTCTAAACTGAAAAATTATTTGTTTATGGTTCCATCGACGTGACGTCATAACACGGCTTTAAAAAAGTATCAACTTGGCATCACTGACGAGGAGTAAGTGTCGTCACTCGTTCAACTCTCCGAAGTTTAACACGATGGCGTTCTGCAGGATTTAAGTAAAATATTGATTTTAATCGATTTAAAAAATATGCGGGGTTTATACCGACGCATATTACAACCCGAATCACTTTTATAACCGCGAGAAACGTGTGGGAAAACTCCATCTAATATCAATTTCGGTCAAAATCACGGAACTTTCTACAAGTACTTTCGCGGTAAATTATCAACCCAAAAAAAATCTTGCAATACTACGTTCTAACAATTACAACATTTCAGTAATATAATAATTTAACAATAAAAAATATTTTACTTCCATTCGGAAAACTTCGATAAAATTCTCTTTGAAAGCGTAAACCCGTAAAAGTACACGATGATAAAACGCTTCGACGAAGAACGTAAAACTTATTGTAAGCGACGTAATATTTACAGATGAGATTAATTTTCTTTCTTAAAAAAAAAAATTACGTAATATATACAAGTATTTACAACTTCACAATTATATATATTTGAAAACTCTCGTACACATCAACCTGGAATTAAATAGACACGCTCGATATCGCGCCTTAGAATTCCAATCGAAAATTTCAAAATTTGTACAAAAATATTTCAATTTTCATCTAAAAATGTTAAAGTGCGTTTTAACGAATTGTCAATTTTTTTATTCCAGCTTTCCAGATTTTTCTGCGGGAGTAAACGCTGTAGTGGTAATATTAAATTAAAAAGTTATGAAGTGATTTTTGGTTTAAGAAAGTCTGAAAAAAAATTGATTTAATTTTTAGTTTTCACTTACACAAAATGTGAAAAATTTGATTTAATTTTAATTTTCACCGGAAAGATGCTTGAAAATTTTAAAATTTTTGTTTACTCTTCAGGTTTATGACCGGCTTGTAATATCTTTATTAATTTTACAAAACCATTTTTTTTTCTTTAAAATTTAGGAAATACGGTAGAAGTAAAACCGAAAATTTCATCGTTAAAGAAAAAAGTGAAACTGCAGATGCGCCGAAGAAAAGTCGTAAATTTTAAAATATGTTGCGCTGTGATTTTTTTTTTCACAAAAAAATAATTTTTGGTTTAATTATTTTTTTAAGATATTTTTAGGTTATTTAGACAATTTTTTTCCAGATTTGCTTTTGTAAAAATGAAAATAAATCAAATACTGACTTTTAATTTGGTTAGTATATATTATTTACATCCGAAATTACTTGCAAATTAAATTTATACTTCGAAATAAATTCAGTTTATATATAAAAATTAATTTTTGTTTTCGTTAAAAATTTTATTTTCATCAAATAGTCAAAAAATCAAAATGTTATAAACTTTTCATCAAAAAATGCAAAAATTTCAATAAAATTTCAACTTTTTCATTAAAAATTTATTCTCAAAAATCTCAATTATCCGAACATCGAAAGAGACGCCTTTCTTTTCTTTTGTACGTCTCGCAGCCAAAAAATAAACCACTGAACCGCTTCCGCCTGACCGGTGAAATCTACAAGTTTATGGAGCGCGATGACCCCGCAATATTTCCCAAGGCAGAAAAGCAGACGCAGTACAGACTCCTCTCGCGATGTATACTTTGGAGTTGGCTCGCGCGCTTGTATGACATAATTTTTCTCCGGTTACATTTGTACCAATAATATTTTATTCTCATTAAAATACAAAAATATACGTTCACATTTACAACTACGATATTTTATTCCACTTTAAAACCCAGAAATGTTTTATGATAACAATAAAATAACATTAAAATTACTTTAAATCCTCAAGACTAATAAGCCATTGCGTAATTAATTACCTTTTTATGACATGTTGGGCAAATATCAGAAATATTAGCGCATTCTACACAGGTTACCACGTGCCCGCAAGGAAAAAAGGTCACAGCACGATCATATTCCATGCAGATGACGCACAATCCGATTGCTGTTGCAAATAATTATTGTAAAACACTATTTATAATTATTACACGTACCATTACCCGGATGCGCGCCATTATCAGTATCACGGATTGAACGAAGTCTACGAATTACAGAGAACTTAACCAAAAACACAACAAAAAACCACCAGTGTGTGTATATATTACCTCGCTTGTTCCGACTGACGCTTCCTTTCACGAATAACGTATTCACTTATCATTACTTCAGGCTTACTCCTACGTAATTAAATTAAAACCATTAAAAAAAAAAAGACAAAAAAAAAAAGTTGTTAATGTTTTTAAGCGTCGAACCTGTTCTGAATATCTAGACATAAATTAGCGAATAAATTTGTGTCTGAGAATGTATCCCTGGATACCATAGAATGATTCGCGACGACTGCTTTAATTATTTCAAAGTCCACGCCCATGGTGAGGACCGATTGCACGACGCACGGATCTAATAAAAATGCATCGTTGACTACCGTTGATTGTAACCGTCGACTCTGTCCGATTTGGTTGAATCCTGTCGGCGGATTGCTCTTTATAATGGAAAATTTATGTTAATTTTTTATAACTGAGCAAAAAAAAATAATTTACCGGTATTGAGGACGAGGTTGAGGCGATAGGTTCAAGACTTTGCGGGTTGAAATCGAGCGGATTATTCTGTACCTGTAATAGAAAATTATACTGTATTTTTACGACGATGTGTACATAGATAAAGTGCAGCGCTTGAGCAAAAGTAAATAAAAGTAACAGTGGAGGTGGTAGGTTCAATAATTTGTAGTTAATAAAAAAAATTAAATAACTCACCGGCGTTGAGACGCAGGACTTTTCAAGCCTCTGTTTGGCAGTTCGCATTACATTGATCCACAGACAATTGCTAAACCATGTACTATGTTCGATTGTCGGTTCAGCGCCTTCTCGCCAATTTTTAAGGCCGCCGTTGCAAAAAAAACATCTGACCCAGTCGTTGATGCCTTTACAAAACGAGGAAAACTTAAAATTTCGTTTCTCGAGGCGTTTGATCTCTAACCTTCATAAAAGAAACCGCTCTCCGCCAACTTAAACGGTGCAACAGTGTTACGTTTGGGCCAATTTACGAAAGTTTTTAATCTCGAAGCAAAACTCCCGAAGTGAGGAAAGCTTGACTGACCGGTTGTGTTAACGCCGTTCGGTTCTCGATTGACCAATCCGTCCCAGTGTTGAGTTTTTAGACGATTAAACGCGATATTTGAATCTTCAGTTGGTATCCAGGGGTTGGAAACGCTGTTAAATTCGCGTGAACCTTGGCTCGATGCCGCGTGTGTTTGGGGAGCGTTATTTCCGATGGCGTTCAGTGGTTCAATAAATTGCATAACGTTCTCATCGACGTTGTTAGATCCTGGTGGGACAGCTTGACCATTATTTTGTATAACGGGGGGTATTTGTAAGACCGATGTCTCCGCTGGGACATTAAGCATCTCTACTTGGGGATTGAGTAAGTTTTCTCCATACGCCCGGTCACCGTAAGGGTGCTCGGCTCTACGGCCACGACGGTGCTTTCGTTCCATGAGTTTTAAAGATTGCAACGTTTGCCCGGTTTTCTTTCTATATATACTATATGTATACAATTGCGTTAAATATCCGGAGTTTTGGAATAAAAGTCCTCGTTTGTAAAGAACGGGCCAAGTCAAGTTTAACGACTTCACCCCCACGAAATAAAATGAAAATAAATTTGCATACAATTGATGTACAATATCTCAAATTTAATATTGGTTATTTAACAAAAAAAAATTCCCTGGTCTATATTGAATACAAGGTAAACAAAAATTAACAGGATGCGCGATATCTCATTAATTTTAACGATAGAAAAGAGTTGACATTCGTTGAAATGTTTCATCTTTTTTTTTTGCTATTTGTTGCGGTAACCTTCAAGTAAGGTTAATAACACGGTGATTAATAACCTTGTCAAGTTTCAGCCGTTCAGTTTATTGCCGTCATATTATGGGCGGTGTTAAGCAAGAAAGTGAAAGGAGGGAAATTGGCCACTTTTCACGAAGCTGTTATGTGTTTAGCGCGGCGGAAAACGAGATGTAAAAGACGGAATAAAGTTGCGGTGGGTGGTAGTTTAAAACTCATTTTACTACAGTACGCGTTTCACAAATTCAATTACTCACTATATTTTCTGCCTTGTCTAACGCTTATACACGACGTCAGTAACACTTGAAATTATAAAATTTTTGCGGAATTTAACGCTTATTCTTGACATTTTTAATCTGGATCCGAAACGGAATCATTCAGAAATTAAATTGATCTTAAAACGGAGATGTACTAAATTGAGATTTCAGCTCAGTTTATTAGAATAAACAATTATTATTTATTAAAGAAAAAAATATACAATCGTTAAATTAAGTAAAGTTAATCCAAAAATACAAAGGGGTTTACGTCAAAAGATAAACAAAACGGGTGTTTTATATTGCTCGATGGGTTTAGAAGGGAACGTCTCCCACCTTATGGGCTGAAACATCTTATACAGTAACAAGAATTGTCCGAATTTAAGGTATCAACACTAGGAGATTAGGGATATCAAACTTCTTTAGAATTAAACGTAATTGGCGCGTAAGGACATTGTTCGTCATAAATTACCTATTTTCAAACAAATACAAACAAGATAATTTTAAATATAATTTTAAGCTGTTGTGGTTGTGGTTGTGGAAAATGAAAAAAAAAAGAATTGATTAGAGAAACAAATGGTTAGATTTTTATGTGTTAACTAAGCAAAAACATGTGAAACAAATCTACAATTTCACTTACAATTTCATCTACCCCGCCCGCCTCTATTACGTGGAAAATACAGTAATTTTTAGGGTTCCAAAAATTGTTTTGCAACAAACGGAGTACACTATGGGCTTTTTAGACAAATTTTGCATTTTATTGGATCTTTAAGTTCATTTTTTCCATCTGTATTGAGGGAAAAACATGAGAAGATAAATACAATTTGAAAAATGTTTTGTACGCTTTGGAAGTCATCCTCCTCCCATTTTATTATAACAGCCCGACATAAAATACACTGAACGCGATCTAATTTTTGTATATAAAAAACCCCATCCTCCGGGTTTACAAAACTACAGTATTTGTCCATCCTACGAAAGATTAGACGTTAACGAATGTCTCGGTCTAAACCATTTTTTTTTTTGTGTGTGTTTTGAACTCGTACGTTAAACTCGCAGTTAAATATTCTAAAAAAGTATTGTTTAGAATTAATGAGAGTGTTGTTATTTTAATTTAGGTAAATCAATAGCAACGATCCGGAAAAATAGTTGGCCGCATTATTCGGACGGAATTTATTTATATTTGGCGCAGTTAAGAATGTTGAAAATAAAAATTCTCAGTTTTTAATTTTTCTCCCCTCCGCGGTAATATTATATTAATAGAATATTACGGTACTGTACGAATTCTTTATATCAAAATTCTTTATATCGTTTTGTTTAATTTTTTTTATTCCACTAAAAAAAAATATATTAAATGCCATTTATTCGATAAAAACAGAGCTCTCTCTCGTAACGAGAAATTGCGAGTTAAAGTAAACACTACCGATGAGTAAAAGAGAATCTAAGGTAACTAAAGTTCGATATAACGGTTAAAAAGGTAATCGCGTATTACTGACATTTATCGATAAATATTTTATACATTATGATTTCACATTGTTTTTCAGGTTTGGTTCGCGGCAGATAAGTACTTGGTGGAAGTTCATCACATGTACGTGTGGGCTACCGCGAGTCGACTCGCCCGACAAAGGCATTGGGAAAATTATGCTATCGATCGCGATCGTTTTGAAAGGCTAATCGCGAAAAGAAAAACTGTCATAGAACCGATATTATCTATATGGAGGCAAAACGAAAAAATAAAATATCCACAAAACAAACAAACAGAACAGAACGTGGTAATTTCTAGGATTTTGACCTGCACGTCACCGCTTGATGCTTCAGACAGTACTTTTGCTGATACAGCGTCAACACCGGCTGAACGCAAAATTCCCAATTAAATTATGATGATGATTTTGAGCATTTTGTTTTTTTTGCTTAAAAAAATTACGAACCAAATAACAATCACTCATAGACTCGTTATATCCTCCGTGTCTCTAACGTTAACGTTTTTTACGATTCACAACTTTTAACGACGTACTTGTTTTAATTAAATAAAGTAAAACGCAATTACTTGGTTTTTTCCTTCGAAAGTTAAATGTAAATAATTTCTGGCCTTAAAAGCAAAAATAAAACCAAATACTGTAAGAAAATCGTACTGTTCAAAATATATTCTCTTACAATGAAAAAAAAATATCGCGATACAGGTAAAAAGGACATGTAATCCGGGTCACAGCAATCTAACAGTGGGGAGAAAAAAGCAGTTATTTACTGCGCATCTGAGGCCATCTACCGGTCTTGTTTCGAAACTAATCGTGTTTTCCCTCCCGATTTAAAAATGTTCGAGTTTGTGATGATAAATAATGCGGTACAAACATTAATACAATAATTAGCTTATTTTAAAAAAATTTTATATTAAAGAAATAAAAATAGTAACCGCTGCGCTTCTAATGACGTCAGAATTTACGTGAGTCATTTTAGTTATATTACAAACGGAAAATGGTGGACCGGTCACGGTGAAGTGACAACATCAAAGGCTCCAACCGACGTGTCATTACTGTTATAGTACTTATATACTGCGGTATAAGTAGTCTAAAATTTAAACTAACAGCTTCAATAACTGGCGCGGTTCGAGTCCTGGGGTTTAAATAGCGGCAGATGGTGTCCCTAGTTGTCAAAACAAACTCACGTGTAGAGACTTGCTTGTACTCTCGCGCAACATATTTGAAATTGACCCGTTTATTTTATTTAAGTTATAAATGACTTGAATTTTTATTTTTATCACAACCTTAATCTACAAGTAATTTCAGTACCCTAGACCGGCGCCGTAGGAATCAGTAGTACGCAATTAACTAGGCTATTTACTTTCGTACCTACCAAAATGAATTTTATTAACCCGAGTAAAAAAAAAGTTAAACTTCACTTTTTTTTGGCGTTGTACTGTAACTGTTAAGTCAAGTTTTTGTTTTGTTTTGTTTGGAAAGTTCAAGATATTACTATAATTGTTTTGTTTTGTTTAGAGGGGGAAAGTTCAAAATATTATAACAAGCGTATGATTTCCGTACTTTTTTAATTACTTCCGCATTATGTTGTTTTACTTAAATTGTATTTTTAATTTTTTCCCCCAACGGTAAAGAGTAAAAATTTAATTTCCACGTGTGTTTTTTTTACTCTGTTGCGATAATTAAAATTTATAAAATTTCCACGTGCGTGTTTTTGTTTTTTACTTTTCGAATTAAACAAATTTATTTCACAAGTACGTTTTTACCACTCCACGAATTTCACTTCGGCATAAAGGGCAGTTCTTTATAGAAAGAGCACAATTGAGGCAAGATGTTAGGTGACCGCAGGGCAAATTCAATAAACCGATCTCTGTTTCCAAACAGATCTTACAAGAGCGTAGGTCGTCGTCTATAATTTTCTCGTTTTCGTGTTGTTTTTCGAGTCGTTTTCGTATCTTTTTCCCATCTTTTTCGGGCGGTACAATTACACTGCCGGCTGTGACGCTGTCAAAATGTATACTGTATACATGCATTCGGTGTGAACCGTTTTAGGCGGTAATACCTCTTTCTCTCCGTGTTACGTCGAAATATCTCGCAACAGATCATTAATGATCTCTCGTCAGGAAAAAGCGACCCGGTGAAATCGAATTGTCTGCTCAAGACACACTTTACCAATTCACGGTCGACTCCTTTCAAAATTACCGACTGCGCGAAGGGCGAGTTTATGGAATACTGGTCGCAGTAATCACTGATGATATGTTGAGGTTTTCGCTACATAGTGTCGATAAATAATGCTGTAGTAGCGTAATGTCGTAATAATAATTACCATTTTGTTAGCTGACACTCCCGAACCGCTTAAGTTATCCAAAAAATCACGTCCCTTCGTAATAGCTACGAAAAAGCAACTGTTGAATAATTTCCCGTGTAAGATCCATGGGTCGTCGTCCTTCGTCCAATTTTTAATTCCGCCGGCACACGAAAAGCAGCGGACGTGATCAGACACGCCTAACTCGAGAATATAAAAAAAAAATTCTATACTTGTACTTAAAGCTGAACCTTTTTTATAACCTATGTAGTAGAAACCAACAAGAGCCAACAATTCTGGGGCTTGCCCGGTTGACGAAGACCAATTATTAAAAGACAGAAGTCGTTTTTCATAACTTGAGAAAGTCGGGTTGGCTAACTCGGTAGGAATAATAATTCCTAAACGTTCAACCTCGGCTTAAATATTTTTCTATCGGATTTTTTGGGCGTGTCCAGTCGATGATGCGAAATTTGACCATCGGTTATTGGAATATTACCGACGTTGTATCCTTTCACAAATTCACAATGACAAAAAAGGAATACGTGTCTGTACATTGGAACTTGTCCAGGTTTCCATTTTCCTACGACTCCGTTACAAAAAATACATTGCACGTAATCACTATCTCTCAAATAAATGAATCCCGCGTTCGCTAAATCTTTCGGATCGATAAAGCTAATCGGCCACTCCGTAAAAGATTTTAACCGCTCTTGCTCGCTCACAAAATGACTGAAATCGCGCCACGTCTTTTCCATTCTCAATCTCGTTTCGTTTCGTCTCGTCTCTTCCACGAGCTTTACATGTATACCAGCGATAAAATATAATTTTGATCTTAACGATTAATTTAGACCCGTATTTATTCGAAAAATATGGAAGCTTTATTTAGTTTAATTACGTAAATACATAAATATTTATTAAATATAAAATTAATAGAGTACAATGAAATTATTTTCGCAGTATCGAACGGTATTTTATTTTGCCTTCCAGTTTCTCGCGTATAAATTCAATTTTTGTTCTCATAATTCTTCATCATCCTCAGAAACCGCGGCCTGATTTAAATCGGACGACTCTTCGTTATCTTTTTTGGATATCATTTTGCTGTATATAAACCAGGTAGTTAATCCTATGCTAACAAAACCGATCAACGCCGTAAGACCGTATATTAGAAGAGAGTTTTTAACCATCGTTGAATACGAAGTATATTTTTTATTTATACGTATTTTCGTTGGAATAAATACCCGACCGTTAACCTGCAATTCTATCGTTACCTATACAATCCGTTCGTCAAACTTCATATAAATTTATCGTTATTCTTTTTTTAATCGAGCGTAGTACTATATAAGCGGTCGTCGTAAGAATAACAGTTCAAAATTTACAGACAACTGACGGTGCGAAAATGTCAGGGTTCATTTCATCGCTACGTATTGGTAAGACAATAAGCATCAACGGCGCCGGAATCACTATAACTTCTGACAACGGTTTTCCGTTTCGAATAAACTACAGCGACACGACGAAGACTGCCAACGTTTACAGAGGAAGAAACGCTGAAATAAGAGCGTCGAATAACATGAGTGTTTTTATCGATAAACATAACGTGCGAGAAGAAGACGATGTTTTTATTAGTGCACAGTCAGGTGGCTCCGTATATGTATCGCAGGACGTAAAAATAATCGCGTGCAACAAAACGGTTGTACTTGTAAGTGAAGATGATCGGGAACCTCATAAAATTACGTTAGAAGCCTCGAACAAGACTAACGTGGTTGCTCCGCGAATTGTAGAAGTACGCCAGCGGGCGTGTTTCAACGTGAACGTTACACGTACAGATTAAAAATCTTTCTTTTTTCTGGCAGGCATTGGTTTTTTCCTTCCCAACGTATTGCGCGTAATTAAAACGTTTAAAACTCCGCGATGTAATGCGCGGAAGCCTACCAGGTATCCACGGCGGAGTTTCTCCGTTCATAAAACCGCGTCATTGCAATTTTTCTCGTTTTCCGTATTTGTTCACGAACAAAAGAAATGTTAACTAAGAAATGTTTGCATACTATAAGACTCCCAAATCTTCCCGTAATTTTTATTCTCCTCATCTCATTGTCAGGTGTTTTATCAATTAACGCACCATCAAACGTTTAACCAAAATATCAACTAATTAACCTCACTAAATAATCAACTGGTCAAGTTTTATTTTATTGTTCAGCATCGATTACAATCTTTCATGTCAAACTCGTAACTCTTGTATATAAAAATGTCGACGTTCTTCGACTCCAATGTAATGACATTTCTCCCTCGAAAAATTTGTTTCTACGGGTCCCGCTCTTAATCGACGATGAGTATACGTGTCATTGTCGTACGATTGAAAGTGTATACAGAGTGTGATGCGATTATCTAAATAACGCGTGTTTAAATAGTACATACGCGAATTAAATATAATCGTAGAATCGATGAAAATAAAAAGTGAATACAGTTGTGGCTTTTCTTTCAATTGGACTTTACTATCTTCTGGGAGGGGAAATTAAATTGTATTTTTGAAGTACAATAGTCCGCATACTATTATTACGTATTGTATACCCGATAAAAGATTGTGTATCAAACCGTTCGCCATTTTTTGGACGTTAATTGGTTCAACCGCCCCGGAGTCGCTAGATTGTACTAAAAGAAATTTTCTCGAGCTTGAGGAAGGACGGTTAATAGGAACTCTACTAAACGTTGTGGTTCGAGTCGCAGGTAATTTATTGGTGATACTTCTGCTTAAAAGCTTTCAGCTTCGATAGTAGTTATACGGGTTTTTTTTGGGTATAATTTATTTCTAGTTTTTAAAAAGAGAATTTACGGTAAATCATTTACAATTCACGCATCATCACCGCAATGTGCAACTGGAACGATCCTGAATTTTCACCGCCAAAATTCCTTTTCGTTTGTCTATCCGACGCGCACCTCCGCGAGGTATGAATGGTTCTGGCAACCGTATGGAATGTAGATGAAGAAATGATGAACGAGCACAAAATCACCGGTCGAACAATCTTGGAAGTAAAAACGTTTATCCAAATCGACGCAACAACGTTAGAAAAATATTTTCCCGACGTGGTTTTAGTACGCCTTTACGTTCGAAACGCGCAAGAAGTTGATCTGGGTTTTGAAACCACCAGAAACGAAGGGCGGCACGAGAGCGCGGTAATGCCAAATAAACGCCGATGGAGCTTGTGAATGCATTTTCTTAGGTCAAGAAAATGCCGACACAATTATTTTCGAAACGTAATACTGCACCGTTATACTTTGAAATAAATTAGTAAACAAATAAGAAGAAACACTTAGTAAAAACACGACGCACGAAAACGCCAATTACACGCGCGTGAAATTTTGGAACACTGATACCAGCTTGATCGGCGGCAACAAGAATTCAAAACTTTTACATACTTTAAATACAGAAACGTGAGAAGGATTTAAAAATGCCGCAGGATATGTACTGACTGTAACGTCAACGAATAAAGAAGCACTTTAAAGCTGAAAGAAAACAAACAAACCCGCTGTTTTATTTTCTCACGTTAATTCCAGCTGCATTAAAATATCAAACTGCGCGAGGCAATAAACGATAATTTTGCCGTCAGAGACCGCTCTCAAACGAGGTCATTAACTATGATTTAATATCGCGTGTTCCGCGCAATCCCAGAGGTATAGTATCATTTTCTCTTTATTTACTTCTAGCCTAGACTAACTTTTAGACTAACTCTCAATTCACTTTTCGATAGAAAACCAAACGGGGGAGGAAAAAAATACCGGCACATTTCAGCGGAATTCTATTTCATTATAAATGCGCACAAAAAAGTTCGCGTTTATACCGGTTTTTATTTTTTTGTAATAAATAAATTCAGCGAATTTAAAATGCAGCTTCCTGCTCGATGTTACGTCTATAATTACATTACTCTCTCAGCTAGCGTCGTTTGATGACGGAAGTTGTAATAACAATGACGTCATGTCGTGAGGGCGGCTTTTTTTGGTATTTATCGTTCAAATTGAATCTTTTTTCCCGCGATAGTATACATTGTAGAATTCTGTTTATTTCACGTTAATAATTATTTTTTTAAAAAAAATTCACGGTTTAAAACGTTTAATTTACAAAATTTTGAAGATGCGTAAATTTATTCCCAATTAAACAAAATATATAAATCATATTTTTTTTTTTTTTTAATTAAATATATAAAATGGGCCAAAATTATATTATATTGTATTTAATAATTGGATTTGTAACCGTAGTTATTTTTGGCGTGGTTGGATGGGAACTTTACAAAAAACTTTTTTCCAAAAAAAAAGAAAAAAACGGCACAATCTGGTGCAGCGAGTATAATAAGCGCGACAAAGACGATGAATCCTCGGAACTAAATTAACCAGTGTGAAAATCTGAAAGATGAAGTTAAAAGGGAGGGAAAAAAAAAATGACAAAATGGATTGACAAACTTAATTCAGAAATTGTCACGTAAATGTTTTTTGTTTTATTATACTGCCGTGATTGGTATGAAAAAAATTATAAAAATGTACGCAATTTCAGTAAAAGTTTTCAAGTAAAGGTTGATGTAAATTACTAAGTTATTGTCAAATCACGAATAAAAGTTTCTCTTAATTTTATACGACGTTCAGTAAAATCTTAAATCAACGTAATAAGTCTGATACAAAATTTAAAGAAAAGTGACGTGAAGATAGCGAAATTTAAGGAAGGAGAGAGAGGTGTGGGATTGCTAACAATTTAAAAAAAATTCAAATAACAGTTAAAAATCAAGGTGGGGGTTGAGTTGATAAAAACATTTAGGATAAAATTTGAAAGGTAGTGACGTTGAATTTTAAATATTGAATGGAAACGGTAAAAGGGGCGAGGGACGGACAGATAGAAATTGGGCGTTGTCTGCATCAGTTAAAAACATTTCTGTCACATGTGGCGGATCAATTGGTTAAATTGAAAATGGAGAAATTATTGTCAGTTGAGTAACAACTAAAAACAATCGTAGTAGAACAATTATTTCTTTTTTCTATTTATTTTTAAAATAATTACTTGTACGTCTAAGGTTCAAGCGGCCAATTTTTATAGAACCGGTAAAGATACTGGTTTTATGTCATTTCCGATAGAGTTTTGTATTTTTGATTGTTGCGGTGTTCGAGTACATTAGTTGAATTAGCGTTTAAATATACGCGTAAAAGTAATATTACAACATTATTGAAAGTACAAAGTACAGACTCTTATTCTCTAAATAACGGTTTTAATATTTGATCCACCGGTTACAATGATACAATACAAAGCAGAGTTGGGGTAATCGGTTCAATCAAGATCATCGGTAGTAACTTCTTTCGCTATAATTATAATATCCTTTGGATTTTCTTTATTCGTGCACTCGTCATATACGTCTGTTAGAAAGTAAACCATAAAAATAACGAATTTTCTTAAATATCGGCCATTATACTATACCCTCATCATATGGCCACATCGTTTGTGATTCACCCGTGGTCGCAATTACGGCCAAGGCAATTATTATCACGTAAATTACTGTAAATTAATAATGTATAAAAAATATAAAAGTTTTTCGTCACACAAGAGCAACTATTATACTACGCCGCAACACACTTCCTGAATTACCTGTTTTAAATTGATCGTTCATGTCTCACCGTAAGTTAAGATCTAACTTGAACTCGAACATTTACCTTGAGGATCTCACCTTTTATACGCTATAACTCTTTATCACAGAATAGAATCTTTTTAACTTGAGTTGTTTACGCGATTAAAAAAAAGTTTATAAAGTCATTAAATTTTCTCCATCCTGGTTTAAATCTTTATTTTCAATAGTATTACCCGTACCACCAAAATAGAATGTGGTGTTCAAATGATCGTCACGACATAACCCTGCACAAAACGGTTTGTATTATTCTCGGTGAATGAGAGATGACAATGCGGAAAATAAAGATTAATATTTAATGACCACGTTTAAATGAGAAGGTTTGTCTCATTACAATCAACCTTTATCAGTACAGTCGCAAATTTTTGTTATATAAAAACTTTCTGCTACTACAGAATCGCCATTCAAGACACGCAACTGGATTTGATACGAAAACAAAAAAAATTGCAATTAAGCGGTGTATTAATTATATTTTTTAACGCGGTTAAAAAAAAATATAATCAATGCAAGTTTTTGCCAAATTAATTTGTAAGTTTGCTGCGGTTGAATCACTTAAACAATAAACTACATGTAGGATTTACGATATTAAATAATGAAACGTTTGTTGAGTTTTAGCCGTAACATTTTTTTTTTCATTTTTTTCCAATCGAATCTGTTTGACTGCTCGACAACTTCCTAGTGAATATTGTTCAAACCTCGGCATATTTGTTTTCACGCTATTGTAATCAGTGTTATTTCTAGAACTGAACTAATCGACCTAATTTAAAACTCCGGATGAAAGTTTCTGGTTTTTAGTTTAGTGAGTGGGTCGGATGGCATTTTGAAATGCAAGATACTATTTTTTTTAAGTTGCGTGCACGGTTGAGCGCAACGTCAGAATGTTTATTTTTAATTTGGTCGATTTAATTTCAAAAGTAAGTTTTATGTCCTCGGAGAGGGAGCAAAAATGGAAAATATAATTAACAAAAGTTGTTTAGTCGTTATAGTAGGATGATTAGTTTTAATCATTTGATTTACTTCTTGTTTAACATCGTTTAAACGTCAAATGAGAAAGATTTGGCTCAAATTCAATTTAAAAAATCATTTAGAATAATAAAAAATAAAATAACAGTAAACGAGAAAAAAAAAAAAAAAATCACGGCTTATTCGATTAAAATTTGTTTATGACCAGTACTGGAAATTGCGAAACTTTGTATAAACATTATGTCGCGTAAAAAAAAAATATACGGTAATTACAATTGACATCTATATGACGACGTCATAGAACAGATTTCATCAAATTCAATCTCTTTCGGTTATAAATACCGAACTTAAGGGTTTCCTCTGCCATTTAAACTACAAGTAATTCGGATTTACTTATCAAAGCTAGAAAAAAAAAAAATCACCGAATCGTTTGAACTACTCATGTTTGGTGGCATTCAAGCTACAAATGAACGGAGTCGGTCCACGCTCTCCGCGAAAGAGAATCGACGGCACGGTAACGTAGCTACAAGTAGCATTTTTCGGTCCCTCTCGTAAGGCTTGTCTTATCGTAAATTTTTGAATCGGTGATGGTTGGATATGGTTTGAGATTTGTTTTCGTTACGTTTAAAATTTACCCGCGAAAT
Organism: Stigmatogaster subterranea; assembly: GCA_034696085.1. Lineage (NCBI taxonomy): Eukaryota > Metazoa > Arthropoda > Chilopoda > Geophilomorpha > Himantariidae > Stigmatogaster > Stigmatogaster subterranea. The sequence goes on from JAQIWS010000117.1 coordinate 50,978, forward strand.
TAGATAACTTTGCCAAAAGACGGCGCCAGCGTCTTGCACGAGACGAAGAACTCTCAAAACTGGTTGAGCGCAAAGATTTTGAGATAAACCCCAATCATGACCCCCAACCCGTATTTTCGAGACATAATTTTTTTCAGTAAATCAAATCATAGGAAATTATTTTGTCCGTGATTTTTGGGGCGTCGCTTTATCTAGAACAATTACACGAAAAAGTACATTACTTTAAACAGCTTCGATGAGTGGGGGATTCATTTCGAAATGACTGGATAGTGTGGTGGAAGAAAGCAAGGTGTGACGTCAACGATGACTCGTGTAGTCAAGAGTCCCATCATCAACGGTGACGTCATGGTGTATCCCGCCAGCATTTACTCCCTTGTCTATGCGCCCAGCCCTAATTTCAAAATGGCAACTAACATGCGTTTGATATGTCTTAATTACAGAAAGACGATCGTCGTGTCCCGGGAAATTAATCTACTGGACAACGCGCTCCATAGAATCGGACGATTTTGACCGTACGCGCGGAAAAGAAAAAAGAAAACCGTTCAAATCGTGCCCAACGATCGCAGCTGTATTTTCCTACTCCGGTGCCATACAAAAGCATCGTGATGCGTTTACGGTTACGAATGAAGGCTACGAGGTTTGTCCTCCAATTTCAGCATCGAACGGTTCAACTTCTCCACGTCAGCAGCAAAGTACACCACCTTTATCGAGTGAAGGAAAAGGCGAGAAAACTTGGGAAAGTTTTAGCCGGCTATTGAGCGAAGGAGAACGATTGAAGACTTTTAAAGGATGGCCGAGTGTTTTTGTTTATCCCGCGGAGTTGGCCAAAGCTGGGTTTTTTTATTTGAGAGAGACGGACAAAACTCAGTGTATTTTTTGTAACGGAATTATCGGGGATTGGGAAGTTGGAGATGTTCCGTTAAGCGAGCATCGTCGGCATTTTCCTTCTTGCCCTTTCGTTAAAGGGTTTAACGTTCATAATATTCCGATTGACGATGTAATCTCACCGCTGGATAACACGTGGGCAGGTGACGTAGCTGGAAAATATAACTACGAAACGAAGATGTTGTCGAGACCGGAGAAAGGTTATACGACGTCGAGGAAATTAGGGATTAACGAACATAATACGTCGAGACATCCAAAATTTTCTAGTTACGAAGCGAGACTTAGGACTTATGAAAATTGGCCACCGTCGATTCCTCAGAAACCGGAGATGTTAGCAATAGCCGGATTTTATTACGCGGGTAAATTTTGGAATTCTTTTATATTTTTTTTTGTAATTTTAGCTTTTTTTTCAGGTATTAGCGATCACGTTCGATGTTTTAGTTGCGACGGCGGATTAAGGAACTGGGAAGCTAACGATGATCCGTGGATCGAACACGCGAGGTGGTATGGAAAATGTTGTTTCTTGACTTTGATGAAAGGACACGAATTTGTAACTGAATCTAAGGTAAACATTACGGACAATTTCCGAGACGACTGTTTTTGTTTGAATATTTACAGAGAGAATCGGACGAACCGATCGTTCGAGCGGTAGTCGGTATGGGATTCGAAATCGAGTTAATCAGGCGTGTCGTAAAGAAAAAGTTGGAATTAACG